>NDGM011198839.1:0-23500 GCA_002564305.1 Octomys mimax
AAAATGCCCCCATGAAGCTGCTTTCGTAGGCATTCTTAACATACATTTATATCAGGGTTTCCCTGCAGTTTAGGAAATCCTATGCCAGATCACCAGGTTTAAAGAAAAGATAGCTTAGACGAGAAGCAAACTGACAATTAATACATTTATTTCTTTTTGTCTCCTTTATAAGTTAAAGGGTGCTAATTAACGGGCGCTAACAATTCCACATTGCAGGGTGGGATTAGTAAACATTTTGGGGCCTGATGCAATGGCACCAGCTTCACTCAGGGCAATGCGCCCTCTCCAACTAGTGCTTAATTACAGGGATTAGCGAGCAGCAACTCTCTGAGCTAGCTTTAAGTTTTCCAGGCATATTCCAGTCGAAAGTGCTGGTTCTTACATTCCACCGCAGCATCAGTGCTGAGCATGGCGGTGAGAAAGAGCCTCTATAGGAGAATCTGTGTGATTGGCTGAAACGACATCTTGGGGGAGCAGGCACCGTAACATCTTGCAAATCAAATGAAGGCAAAACAAACTATTTCCTTTTAACTGTGGCTGAATCCAAATGTTCTTTTGGTATCAAGGAAGCAAAACAGTCTTAATTGTTTATTGATTATTCAAATCACAGCAACCTGAGATAGATGAGTGTGGCTCAACTCTTTCTTGGTGAGTCCAGGTGCCAGGGGCTGGAGGGAAGTGTGAGGGAATGCACTCTCATCTCCTGCTCCTCTGTCTGGGGCTCTCAGGGGTTTCTGAGTGTGGGGGTGGCCCCCTCCTTACCTCATGGTGAGGGTGCATCGTGAGCCATCTTTCTAGCAGATGAGAGCAGCTCTCCTGGCATCTCTGTGGGAGCTTCTTTGGGGCCCTGCTGTATGAATCCTCATGCTGAGCTGTGAGCTGGCCAAGTGGAAGATGCAGAGACTGTGCGGAACCTGCAAGGGTGCTCTTCTTCCGCCTAATGGGTTGTGGTCAAAGTCTTCAAGCACAGTGTAAGAAGATAGAGTGGGAGGAATATTTTTCAGCTCTTTTGAAATCTAATAATGTCAGCTTTTAGGGTTGAGGGGAAGATAAGCTGGGGAATGGAAAGGAAGGAAGAATATTCTGGGATTAAAATGTTAGCTCTAAATATTGTGCTTCAATGGCACAGCGACGAAGGGCTTTCAAGCAGGCTGCCAGGGATGACTAAATCTTTCTCCTCCAAGGAGAAAGTAATTAAATGTCTCCTCAAACCACTAGGTGGAGATGTAGGTTTACCCAGCGCTCACTCCTTGGCTAAAAAATGGCCCCCGATGGCTGAAAAAATCCTTAACAAAAATTTACAGTGTTCAGGATTGATCAATTATGAATCATGTTGGTCACAAATTCACACTAATCCTTTGAGAGGAGGGATTGGTAAGAGTTTTTCTTTTAATTGTGCAATGCACAACAGCAGCAAATAAGTGTAGTGTGAAGTTGTCCATGGAAAAATACTATTTTTAAGTTGAAAATTTTGATATGTAAGACTCTGAGAGACTAATCTCGCGGCGTGGTAAATTGTTTGGTGCCAACGCACACATATTTTCCTTTATTCTCATGGCAGCTGCTAGCTCTCGCTATCAGTGATGAGGAACAAACAAGCCACCCTCCGCCCCCCAAAAAAGACAGAGCTTCCTTTCCAACTTCATCAGTGGAAATGTGCCAGCTACTGGCAGGAGCTGGGAATTGTGTGCTCGAGTTGAAGGGGTTGCTTCTAAATGCAGGACTTTTTGAGAATCTCATTACCTCGCATCATGATGTGTGAAGTGTGATTCACAGCGTGGTTTGCTAAAGGCTAGTTAGCTCTTGTCTCCACGGTGTTAGGTGTCTAATATCTCATTAATCAAACCTTAGTGAAATAAAGCTTCTCGGGTTGTTTGGCTAAGCCTTACCTCGCCACTTAGTTGACCCCTTTTCTTTTATGCAAACCTTTCTACGCCCCTTGGTAGATGGCAGGAGCTATCAGATGGCTTCCAGAGGAGACAATGGATCCCAATCGTTCTCCAGAGAGGCAGGGTATCAGCTATTGTCCCTCCTTTCACACTTGTCTCCCAGACCAAAATGCTCCTGAAGTTCATTTAATCAGTCACTCACATTTTCTCTCCCTCCCATTCTCCTGGCCTCTTTCACAGCAAGAATATGGCATAGATTTCATCAGAGTCGCCCGTGTAATCTTACTCCGCTCAGTGGCTAGTCCACCTGCCAGGGTCCCATTGAAATTCAGAACTTTCTCATGGAGGAAAGGAAGTCTCCACAATGGAAAGTTCAAAGAACAGTGTCATCATCACAAGTTGCTACCGCGCAAGTCAGGACTTCTGTCCTGATCAATACCCAAGCCGAAAAATAATGAAAGCTAGTGGAAAAGCAGTCCTCATACCAAAATACATCAACAATTCAACTTGGTATTCTTTCCTTAAACATATCAAAATATTCACAGTTTTGGTGACTGTGCAAGTTGATCCATGAACAAAAGCGTGAAACACTTCCGGTGGCCATTAGTTACTGGAGTGAAACAGGTGAAAAATAATTAAAAATGGAAAAAAAAAAAGGATTTATCTTTAAAACATTGCTGTCTAACGCCACATTGATTTCTTACTACTAAAGGTCCTATTAAGATAACATTAAATTTATTTCTTAAATTTATATCTATAATCAGGACCAGATAATTCATTAACAAAATGCACTAAGAGGAACTCCTGTCTTCTAATCGGAATCATGTGCTTCTATAAAAAGAAAGCGTCTTTCACAGCAGCACTTGCCTCCATTGCTAGATACTCTGGTGTGGAGGGTGCCGAGCGAAGCCTCCCTAGAGGGCCGGTAGACTGTGGGAGACACAGGGCTGAGCAACCCCAGCCCCGATCCTCCAGGGACCGTGCTTCTGACAACAATGTTAGGTCGGCGTGAATATTAACGTTAAGATGATTCTTCTCTCTAGTAGCAGAGTACCTCAGAAGTCACTAGAGTCTTGGGTTGAAACGTAAACTCCTTTGTGCTTTCAAACAAATAGAATATACCTTTGTTAATGAGGTACAGTTTTCTTATAAACAGTTGGTTGGCTTTTCCCTGGAAAATATGTTTAGGTGCTATTGAAGCATTTCGCAAGGACAAACTAATGGAATCCTACGCAAGCTGCCTGAGGTTAGAACTATTGCCCCACTTCACAGGAGAAATCGAGGGACAACAGGAGTCAGATCTGCCTATGAGGACATGGCTAAAGGGGACAGGGCCAGGACTCATTTCCTGGAGTGGCACAGCATTTGTCTTACGTGTATTTGCAGCCCTGTGTGCATAGTCACGACAACTGGTTCTCAGAGGACCAGCCTATCCCATGGTGGCCTTCAAAAGTCACATCACCCAGGGAAGAGGTGTGGCTGGCTTGGTCTCTGCAAATGCAGTCCCTCCATGATGTGGATGGCTAGCAGCACATTCCGCAGAACATGGACCAGTAGTGCGGCGTGCACAACCATATGCATGTGATTGCACTGTCTTGCTACTAGTTTATCTATTTTTTATTTTATTTATTTTTTTGTATTTTAGGGAAAAGTCTACAGGGTGTTCAGGGTCTCACTACTAGATCAGACGCGTAGTGATCCCCTTGTTTACAGCCTCCCTGGAGCTGGGATTACCGGTGTGTGCCACCACTCCCAGTCTCACTTGCCATCTCAGTGTTCCCAGAGGACAAGCCCAGGGATAGAACTCCCAACCCCTGCACCTGCTTGCAGGCACTTTAATCCACTGAGCTATTTGGCCAGCCCTCACTACAAGTCTAATAGAAGAAATTTTCTTACCTAATTTGGACACGCAAATTATTATTAAAAACACTCTGAGAATACTGGTACTTTTTCAAAGAAGAAATAATGGTCTTTTCTCAGTTTGAGTTCTCTGGAACTTAGTGCTATTTTTGAAATTTAAAGATAACATTTTTATCATATCACAAGTTCTTCCAAAATATGTTGAAAACATATGCATATTTTTGATAATACAATGTCTGCTATAAAGGGATAATACTGAAAAAAATATTTTTTATCAGGCTACATTGTTTTTTTTTGTGTAGAAGAAAGGGAATAAAATGAGAAAATAGTTTTGAGTAAAGCTATCCATTGATTTACTAAAGGACCTGTGGCAAGCCGTGCTTCTGTGAATACCACAGGTACATTCAACACATACATGAGACTGCTTTTGTGCAAACTCATATGATCAAACAGAACCTTCCTTGGCTCAAGGCAGAGAGACACATGGGAGCCATGAATATTAAAATGGACCAGCACCCTTCAAGCACAAAAGATAAGTGTTAGTCAAGCTGAAACTTAGAACTTCTACAGGAGAAAATAGAAGTCAGAACCGAGTGGTTGTCAGCAAGAAACTAAATTCCTCCATCACCGTGAACTACGGCAGCGAGCGCCTGCCCATTTTATCCTGCGTGAGACTGAAGCCCTCCCATTCAGTTCAGGGTCATGAGGGAGAATGCAATCCTCACCAAATTCCCTGTCTTCTCCATTACTAAATGTTAGAAGTTTCAAGGACATTGGCCCGTAGTTTGGTCACTAGCTGTTTGTTCTTGGTATGTGCACAAACACGCCTGCTGTGGAGAAGTCAGCCTCTAGGAAACTGGAAAACATGCCATCAAAGCATGGGTTCACTTGGCCAGTGCGGTGGATGGGACCTTCAGCTGCAAAGATCTTGCCCGCTGGTTCCTTGCGTTGGTCTTCGTGCTGGCTGTAACTAAGGTAGTGTGGCAGAGGCCCCGGGGCTGAAAGTGACTCAAGGAGCGGAGTTCATTGTGTGGCTTCTCTGTCCCTTGGCTATGACAGCAATGGAGCCCCAGAAGGGACTCACAATTTATGCCTGTATTTCTGGTCAATCTACATAAGAATGGGTCGGCTGGCCCCTTTGTTAATAGCTCTGAGTGGAGATGTGGTGGTTTCAGGCTTTTCCTGTCTGTTTTTTGCACTTCCTTGTCATCTAGGTATGCATGTATGTGGTGGGCATTTTTTGTGGCAACATTGACCAAGTCTGATGGGGGGCGGAAAGGAAGGAAGCCAGCTGCCTCCACTGACAGAACACAGGTGCGATCCGAGTGTAACGTCATTCATCTTGCCTGGCTGTTTGTCGATCATGTTTGCTGGAAGGATAAGCGAACTCCACAAAAAAGCATTTATCTAAATTATCCTGCTAAAGTGCCATCACTCTGAGTAAAAGAAAGCTGAGAGAGGGGCCTCTGCACACATGCACACCTCACACAATGATTAAGTGAGGAAAAACGCCAAGATCCACGGGGTCCCAGGGCTTCCTGAGCGTGCGTCTGCGGTGAGTGTGCCCGAGTCCTGATATGCTGAAGGTGCTCGCTGGAGTGCTTCCACGCCTAAAGGCACCGTGGGAATCACGAGGAGGTGCCAAGTTGGATGTAAATAGAGACTCTTCTCTGGTTTGCTGATAGGAAGCCAACAGCCGAATGGTAAACAAATATAGGTAATGTCTGCGTGTTGGTGCTGACAGGTAGATAAGAAGATAAATGTGAGTTTCTCCTAATTAGCCTTGCTTAATTAAAAACAGCAGCAGCATCGTGAGCAAAATGAACTCTGGTGGGACTGTGGCCACTTGGTCTTCTGGGTATTGCTTGAGGAAAATTAGATTTTTTTCCCCCTTCTAGGATAAATTGTGCACTAAAGAAGGAATAAATGATGTCTGCAAGCAGTGTCCCCCCGGTTTTTATCTGCCCGAGATGGATGCGGTGCTCACCGTCCTCAGAATGGCTCGGAGGCAGACGTGACCACCATTAGCTCCCCAGGACCAAGCCTGTGCGCTAATTACTTATGCTGTCCTGGTTCACTGAGATTTAAGCACCAAGTCAATCGCATTATCTGCAGTCTCCCCAGCTTGCCAGGGCCATCCGTCTTTCGGGGAAAAGAAGCACAGAGGTTATCAATTGGCCCCTGCAAGACTCGGGATTTTCCTACTTTGGGAGAAGGCAAGATTAGTAGGGAATGCAGGCTCAGGCCCCTCTAAGCTGCCACTTTGGCTAGGGTAGAAGGGGATATGGTGACAGTTGTCCATAACCAGGGGAAGCTCCGTGAGGGAGAAGGAGGAGGACAGCAAGGGTGAGCAAGAGAGAGGAGGGAAAGAAGCAAGAGAGAGAAGCATGCACAGAAGAGGGGGACACCCTTGCCTAACCCCCATGGGTGGCTCCAGCTGGCTCTGTGTACCTTCTCCGAGCTCAAATGACCAGTCTTAGCTTATAAGCATAGTCAGAAAGAAGCCAGGGCTGAAGGCTGCAGGCAGCTCAGTGCAGGAGGGACAGAGGGGCAGGAAGCCATGTGAGGGAGGAAGCAGAGCCCTGACCTGAAGCCTCCTGGGATGCTTGGGCCAGGACCCAGGGTGCAAGGCTGGGCCTGTGCAGGGCAGGGGAAGGAGGTGGCTGGCGGCCCGCGCACTTGCATTTGCACAACTTCTGAAACAGCAGTGCAGCTAATACCAAAATGCATCTTCTAAGCAGCGTGACATCTCTTGGATGGGAATATTTGTCTTTACAAATGATTGCTCTGCTGCCAGTACTTGACACGGTGCTCGCAAACATGTGTAATTGTTGGAAGTGTAATGATGATTATTTGCATATTTAATGTTCAAACAGTACTGAAGAAGCAACCTAGACAGAGATCTAATGGAGAAGATTTGAATGCATTCAGCACTGGCTTTGGAAGCCCAGGAAGTAGGAGGCAGCGGTGGAGGGCAAAAGCAGCGATAATTGGCTTAAAGTTCAACTGCACCTCCCTGCCTGGCCGCTTTTATTCTCAGGCACAATCGTCCTCTCCAGGCCCATGGCGGGGGAAGTTCACCAACACCAGAAGCGCGCTTGCTCCTGGCTCTGGTTCAAACATAAACTGCAAGACGCTGTGTGTCAGCCTGGTTTTACATTAACCAACTGTGAGCCCGAGAATGGGAGCCAGGAAAGCAGCCTCGCGTGCTGAGGCGGGGAGGAGCGAGGACATACACGGAATTCATTACCCTCCATCCACTGGCAAGTGGAAGGCGGCGGCCGTGGGACCAGGCTCCCTGAGGGGGAGTGCTCGTCGGGGGCAATCTCAAGGAACTATGAAAATAGGAAGTGGAGAGGATTTGGTAACCCAAGTGAAGCTAGAGGTGCCCTTTCCTGCTCCCCACCTCCCTCAAATTCAGATTCACAACTGTCCCTGTGGGAACAGGAAGCCCATGGCAGGGTGAAGTTAAGAGCTTTGTCATCTTGCTGCCCAGATATAACTGCGGGAATCTGCAAAGCTCCCCCACATGCCACAGAAGTGGGACCCACCCTGGAACCCTCGGAGCGAGGCACAAGCCCTCACGGGAAAGGCAGCTTGCGCCTCCTCTTTCCCCACAGTGCCAGAGGCCGGCCCTGGAGCCCAGCAGCCTGCCCGCCTGCCTGACAGTCTGGCCCAGCAGGCCACCCCACCGGACCCCCACATACCAGTACATCCTGCGCAACTTGAAAGGTGGAGCCCGAGCCGCCGCGTGCTCCAAATCAGCGGGAAAGGAGGTTTCAGATGGCAGCAATCATCCCCGGGAAGGCAACCTCGCTGAAATCAATAGAATAATTTCTGATAATGTAGCCACTTGATCTGGTAATTTGGCCTTTCACCTGTAGCGAACAACTTCACTAGAGCCTTTTTGAGCTATTAAACACCTCTTACCCCAGGCTACCTGTTCTTATCTTTCAGACACGTGAAATGATTATTAGCTCCGGAGTTTAGCGCTTTCTCTCTTTCTGTCTTCCTCCCTCCTGTCTCGTGTCTCACCCCTGCTCCCAGCCCAGGTCCCCAAACTCCTCCCCAGCCACACCTGCATCCCTGCTGTGCCTCTCTGTGAGTCACTGGGTGACAAGCCATCTGCCACCACCAAAGCATGCAGCAGCGCACCATAATCCAGACCCAGTGATCACCTTAGAAACTGATGCCTTTTTAAAAGTTTGATGAGCACCTGGAGGCCACAGGTGCCCATCTGAGCTGGGCTCTGTGCAGTCGCGGAGCATGACTGCCAGTTGTTCAAAGGTTTTCTGAGTGTGCCAGGGTGATCTGCCTGCACTGGTGGGGTTGGTGGCATTACCTGTGTTTAAGTGTCCAATGACTTAGTGTATAGAAGTTTGGCACACTTTGAGCTTCAAAGCGACCGCTGCTCTGTGGCCACACCAACCCAGGAGAAGCTGAGAGTGATCTGGGCTCATCCCTGGTGGTGTCCAAGCTTCTGCCTCCTGCTGTCCCCCAGGCTAATGGGGTCCTGCTGCGACCACCTAGCCCCATCTTGTGCAGCAGGGAGTTGAGACATAGAGAAAGTAAGTAGCAGCTCCGAAGTCTCCTGGGCCACAAAAGAGGGGAGCAGGAATGGAAGCTAGGCAGTGGAGCCGAGTGGGGTCCTGGCCACCCCTCAGCACTGTTGCTTCCTTTGCTGCTAGCTCAGGTCTGTAAGTTACACTTTTTGCCTTGATGTTAACTGGGGCAGCCCTCATGGCCGCGGAAGCCGTCTCGTCTACCGGCTGCCTCCGAGCCACACTGCAAGTCCCGGCTTACCACTTATATGTCACTTTAGCAGGAAGCTTGTAAGTGGAGCTGGGCCCCTTGGACTGCCTGGACCAACACATTCGACTCCAGCAGCAGGGAATACAGACAGCAGAGGGAGTTTTAAAAATCCGATATTAAAACAACCCTTGGGATGCAAAGTTCAATTTTATTCCTTGTTAAAATCTTTGAAGAGCAAAGTATTTAAAAAACATACGACAATAATTAACAGTATTTCTTCAGAGGTTTGGTGGTTTGACCTTAGCCTTTTAATCTGTCAGACTATGCTAATCAGCCCAACAGACAGAAAGATAAGATGTGAAGGCAGATGCGCTCATTGGGAAAAGAGGCACGAGGAGCCAAGGGGCGGTGGAGGGGACCCCAGCCACAGCCGCTGCGGGACCATCTTTCCACAGTGACTAGAACATTCGGAAGCAGTGAGAGGCGTGGAAGCAAGCCACTGTTTTTCTTTTTTAAGCCCAGGAAAGTGAACCAGCCCGTAACCCTAAGTTCTACAGATCATCTTTCACCGTGAACTGAGAAAGCAATAAATTTATGGTACAAAAAATTACAGACAAAACCAAGAGGGCATCCAGCACCCTCATTTAACGCTCAGAGGTTTGGGGCTGCACGTCCGTGGAGATCCGCGCTGTCCCATAACTTCATCGCGCGCCTTCACTTCCCACCCAGTCATCACGTACGTGAGCACAGCCAGCCTTCACGTCCCGGGTGGCTGAGGGGCCCCGCGGTGGGCGGGAAGAAACGACAGGCTGTGCGAGCCGCAGCACCGAGGCGCAGGGCCAGGAGTCGCCTTCCAGCTCTCTCTTCTTCTGAAGGGTTTGAAAGGAACGCGGCTGGGATTCCGGGAGGAACGGCTGTTACGGGGAGGCTCCCACCTGTCCTTGTCTCAGCCCCTGGTGGAACAAGGCTGGCGCCGGTCAATATGCTCCGTGAGTCAGGAGGAAGGCTGTGTCATGCAAAACCACTGGGCTCCTGGGCATTAGGTTACACAGTGCCACCGCGAGGGACTTCCACCAGTCAGGGTTTCTAGTCTCTGAATTACAGCCGTCTGTTGAGCTACACAGCAGGCACCAAGCACCGCGTCCGTGACTGTGCTGGAGGGAGAGCTGAAGAGCAAAGGAGGAGCAGGGAGCACTTTCTCGCGTGAGCGTTGTGCGAGGTGCTCTGGGCAAGTTGTGTCACGTCGGGTGCCAGGACCAAAGAGCTGAGACACTGGCATTGAATCACTGGTTAGATGAAATGGGAAAGGAGCACAAAGCTTCCCTAACAAAGCTCAGCTCCTGCTTTGCAGGAGCTCATGAGATTTAGCTCTAAAACTTGGTTTCTACTTTGTACCATGTTGCTTTGCTACAATGACAAACCAGAGACGCTGAGGAGTGAGAAGCGGGACAACGGGCTGAGTGAGCTGAAGGTGCTAAGCTGGAGCTCTGGTCCCAGTGGAAGGCCCTGAGGGACAGTGGGACTCTAGGTGGCCTTAGTGTGAGGGCACTGCGTCCTGACTACCTGTGTGGCAGGCTCAGCCCTGGCCACAGGGTGGGCGAGGTGTCCACAGAAAGGGGGTGCTCCTAGAGGTAGGAAGTCCCAACAGAGCAGGCCTGGTCCCACTGTACTGCCTGTTCCCTCACTCTCTGAGAGACTGCATGCTCTTGTATCAGTTCCTACAGTGTGCTGAGAACTCGTCACCGGAGGCTGACTGATGTGGGTGCCATGTTCGGAGAGCTCCAGAATTGTGAGCTAAATAAACTTCTTCCTTAAAAAGTAAAGTGTTTTGCCTCTGGTATTTTGCTGTGGAGACAGGATGAACAAGGATTTCCCTACATCTGCGGCTTTGCGCTTGGCCCACACGGCTCTCACAAGGTTCAGTAGGAGAATCTCAGCAATGTAAGCTTCTGACTGTGAGATTTCTATCACTCGTGCAGCCAAGGAAGAGGTGTTGGAGGGAGCACCCAGAGGAATGCCGGCATCTCGAGGAGCGCGGCGCCAGCCCGCCTCTCTCCTGCCCTGGCCCCCGAGCGCACAGCCCTTGTTTCTGGATGTTTCTTCAGACTTTCTGAAGCTTCTTTCTTCTTTATTCTTCACATGACAGCATCATCCCAAGTGCCGTATGTGTGCTCACTACATTCAGTGTGTAAAGCAAAGCGGTCATGGGTCAATTAAGTACAATACTGACATTGTTTTTTTTATTTATAATTGTATCAAATATATGGGTATGATTCTATTGCTATCCATACCACATCGATTCACTAGACGCAGAAAGGCCTGTACCTTTGTACACCCCGACACCAGCTCACACACGCACACTTAGTGCTGTGAAAGAATTCCTGAGTCCTGAGGCACAGAGTTCAAATCATGAAGCTGCTGAATTAAGAACGCATGTCCTGCATACAGATGTACTGTGAGCAGAACACTGGAGATACGTGGAATCCCTTAAGGAGACTCCTAGGAAACGTGACATTCAAGTTCATTTATTCAGTTACCTTCCGCCGGACACCCAAGCTGGTCCAGGCTTTCCTTGTGGCCAGGGACACAAAGACACTCATGATCCAGTCTTTGTACTCACAGAGAATACACTTGAGGTGAAAAACTACTGTCCACCAACTTTTAATCACCAAGCAATTTTCCTCTTGTGACTCTGACATCTTTCCTGCCAGCCAAGCTTGCTTCCTCTGCCCATCTTTTAAACGTTGCTGTCCTGCCGTGTCCTTCTCGTCTTCTTTTCTAGCCAGGCTCGTGACCCATCAGTGCTCTGCTTTCATTGTGATCTACACGCAAGGTGTATAGTAGGCCCCTGGTGCTGCCCTCTTGGAAGGCTGACCTGGAGGTCCACAGAGTGGGTTTGCTCCTGGAAGCGGGCTGCTCTAAGAGTTCCCGGCTAGATGTTTCCTCTCTCAGCATGTGACTTCTCCACCGCTCTACCCTCACATCACGTTTTGTGTTATGCGCCCCACACTTACACTTTACACGGTGATCACCACGATTTTGTCTGGAGGGCGTGGAAAGCAAGACTAGAACCCACGTTTGCTTGGCGCCCACAGCCTCTCCCCTTCAAAGCTGTTATCCTCTTCCCAACACTTGCTACGGTTTGGGTGTGGCCTGTCCCCAGAGGTCACCATGTTAGAGGCTTGGTTCCTAAGTGGGCAGTGCTGTGGGGTTGTGGGCTCAGTGTTGGGTCATTAGGTCAGAGGGGACGCTGCTTTCTGAAGGAGGAAATGCTGGCCTCATGGAATAGACAAGTTCCTGCAAGACTGGGATTTTATGATGAGCAAGGCCAGCTGCTTCCTGCTGTCTGGTTTCCTGCTTCATCTGGTGGCCTTTCTTCTGTCTCACCTCTGCTTCCATCCTTCCTGATGTGATGAAGCCATGTGACATTTTAAACAAAGCCCTCCATAGAGGCTGAATCGCTGCAGCCATCTGATTTTAGACTTTCAGGTCCTAATTTCTGAGCTAATTACACATCCTCCCTATAAAGCACCCACCCAGGGTTTTTTGTTATAGCAACGGAAAATGATGAACACAGCCACACTCAATCTGTGCTTATCATGGCAAGGTTCCATGAAAGTACCAGGATGCAGCCAACTGCGTCCCCCCGGAGTCAGGAGTCCTTGTCAGCCATCACTCAGCAAGCCCTGCAGACTAGGAGTTCTTAATGCTCTCTGTTTGGCCAGTTCCCTTCCCTCCATCAACATTACTTTAGTGGAGGTCCCCATCAAGCCTCATAAACATGACCATGCCTGCCACATTTTCTCTTCCAACTCTTCACTATGTCATGGACTGAGAGCTGTTTATTAGTGAAGAGCTGAAGGGAATGTGACGGTGCCTGGTCTAAAGCCCCACAAAAGCCTCACAGTTTTCAAGATCGGGGCCTGACTCAGTTCTGTCTTGCAGAGTCGCCTTCTAGCGGGAAGCCTTCCGGGAGCTCGCTCCAGGTGCCACCTCTGCCGCCTCTCCCAGGGCCCTCTGTGCAAGTCCTTCCCTTCTTTCCTCCTAATTTCCAGCCTCATGTGGCATCCCAGCCTAGGTACTCAATGACCTTTCTGTCTTTTGCTCTTCCCTGAGATTCACTTTTAGCCTGTTCTTTGTGGGTTTATATGACAGCGTCACAGCAGCTGTGAAGGCAGGCAGAGAACTGGCTGGTAAAGGAACAAAAGCAATTGTCTTGGACTCTACATTCTGAATTTTCCCAAGCTACTTCTTTCAGCTTAGAATTTCGTGGTGCAGTGGACAGTCCCCTCTTCCCTTACTTCAGGATGCTGTCCAGTGGGACGGGGAGGAGGTTGTCTCCTGGGTCTCTAGTGGCAGTGAGTGCAGCCCTGCCCTTACTCGTTATCCCATCCATCCTCCTCCTCTGTCTCCACCAGGGCAGGCATGGTGCTGCAGGGGCAGGGGAAGCCTTGGCTGGGATCTGAGCAGCCCTTGCTCTTTAACTTTGGTGACGTCACTTTATGACTACGAGTGCAGTTCTCAATTTTGTCCTGTGATTGAGCTAAGGAGACCATTGAGTGTGGCGGTATTGTACATGCTTAGCCGTCAATGCTGGCAACAAAGACAAACTAAGTCCTCGAGCGTATAGTCTGAATATTTTGTAATTTTTTTAACATTGAAATTTTACCCGCCAATGAAGCTCTGCTTGATGAGGACCCCAACAGGTTTTGATGACCGAGCAGGAGCAGCAGCCTTGTGCAGGACATTTCCTCCAGGCGCTGGTGGATCAGACATGCAGGCACTGGTCCAGGAAGGCGCTGCGTGCCCAGGACTGAGTCCAGATTCCCTCCCTGGCTGTGGCGAGCCGCGCGCATTGAGCAAGGCTTTGTGTGGTGAGGACAGTGTCAGCCCCACTCTCTGCTGTGTGTGTCAGACAAGTGACAACAACATCCTCTGAAAAGTTCTATGCTAATAAAAGTTGCTTCCCCTATTGACTGTTGACCTTTAGTAAGTTACTGTTTTCTGGACCTCAATTCTCTCCTTTAAAATGACAGAATGTAGCAGTTATCTTCTTTATTTCTCAGTACTGGAGGTAAGTGGTGATGGAGATAGCAGCGATCACACAAGCATGAAGGGCTTCTTGCGCACCAGGAGTGTATCCTGCACCTCTAGACTCCAGCTAGTACCATCAGCTTTGATGGGCTCTGACTCCACAAAGGGTTTTCAGTTCTTGGAGCAGATAACCCGGCATAGCTAGTGTGGGCAGTGACCTGAGCTGAGGGCTCATTGGTTTCTGCATCTCTCTCCTGGTTCCCCCTGCTCACCACAGGACTTTGGGCTGCCTCCAAGGTCCACTACTTGAACTGGTCCTCTCACACTTTGTGCAGCCCAGGCAGGAAGTTCCTTGCTAAGCCTGGTGAATGGGGCATAATGGCCCCCTCTCTCTCTAGCTGCTCCCTAGGATGGTGCCCCAGCCAGGGTGAGCATCGCCTCCCAGGCCTCCACGTCATGTTCAGTCCTGTGGCGCTGTGCCCTCACCTCTCCAGGCAGAGACTACCAGAGCTGTACTTCAGTCTTCCCACAGCCAGGCAACCTCAGCCCTTGATCCGGCCGTGTTAGGCTGTGAAATCACGACTGAGGCATCGAGGGAAGGCTTTCCACAGCCTTACCCTTCCCCTTTTTCAGCAGAACACAATGGACAGTTCTAATCCGGTGTTTTCTAATCCAGATGCCGCCTATAGCTGGAATAATGAATACAAATGGCTAACAAATACAAATAGATAAGACTTTGGTTTGCTTCTTATACCGAGACCCAACTATTTAAGTATACTTTTGCAAAACATGAAATATTAACTTGATTTTTTTCTGCTCAAAGCTGTAAAATTCAGTTTGTTTCAGAACAAGAAAGATTTACTCTGGGCAGGGCTATGTGCTAGGTGATGTGCCACACACAGCAGAGAAGGCTGCTCTCCCTGGAGTTGCAGGGTCGACAGCAAGCCTCTTGACCCCAGGGAAGGTAACGAGTGCCACAGATGCTTAAAGGCAAATTACCACAAGAGCTGAGTGAGGTGGGTGCGATTTTGAGTCTAGAACACTCTGCCTTGCTAGTAAAAGTTATCACCATGAATCGCGTAGCAGCCAGCAAAGCGTGCTTGCAGAGGATACAACATTCACAGTCTCAGTGAAGCCCAGGCCTCAGGAAGAGCAGTACATCTTCATGTCATGTCCACAGAAGTAGAAGGAACATAGGCAGACCGAGGGAGGGGATGGCAGGAGAGAATCAGCCAGAGGATGGGAAAGGAGGCCTGTTTCCCTGAGCGGGGCACAGCCGGGGCTGCTGGGGCTGCAGTGACCCTGAGGCGGTCACAGGCACAGGCTGCACCTGGCCCAGGAGAAGAGGACTCAGTGGTGGAAGCAGCCCTCCAGGACCACTGCAGCTCCATCTGGTCTTTGCAGGGGGATTGTCCCATGGTTGCTATGCAAGCCCGCTGACGCTAACCGCCCCTTACACAGAACACAGCCCACTGCAGGCCATGACCGTCCCACCCAGCTACCTCGCCAGCCATCTTGAACTTTTGAGCTTTTGAAGGAAAGGCTGGGAAAAGACAAGATATGCTGTGGCAGCCATGTCATCATGGTGCTTGCGTATCTGGAAACACCATGCTTAGGACTCAAAAATCCCCTAGGACTAGCTGAGTTAGGATGGGACGTTTTGTCTGGGTGCTGCCTTTCTGGGTTCCTTGTCAGGTCTTGTCTCCAAGGACAGCGTCACTGTGGTCACCCCAGCATTCTGCTCCTCTCCTATGTACCCTTTTCAGTCTTCCACAAAGCAAGATCTCCCACTGTGCTTCTCTACTAAAACAGGGACACTTGGCAGAGCTGTTGGTTGAATTTCAAGAAGCAGACGTGGAGGGTGAGGTGTCAGGAAGGAGGTCCCTTTCTTCCAGGAGCATGTCACAGAGGTGGGCTGTCAGGGAGCCGTGAGCTCTGAAGTTGCAGGGTCTGAATGAAAGGAACACTCAGCTAACAAAACAGAGGGCCGGAGAGGACGCGTCTCTGCTCGGGCCAAATCCCTTCTTTCTTTCCATCCTTTCTTCCCTAACACCAGCTGCCCCCTCGTTCCGTGTTCCTCTGCTGTGCAGAACAAAACCTCCCCCCGACTGTCTGTTTTTCTTTTCTTCCCCAGAGCAGGTCTCATTACTGGTGATTAGCAGATGATTAAAACCAATTCAGCTTCCCCAGTAGATATTTTCTCCCTGTTTGCGCCTAAGTCGTCAGCCTTCCATGAACGTGCTCCTAAGCTTATTAAGGGGCTCAGTGGATTAACTGCCGCCAAGCTCCGCGCTCCCACATTGTGATGCTGGAGTGACACGGAGCCATTTGCCGAGTGCAGACAGGACCACTGGGACTGAACTATCTAAATCACAATTTTATTTTCCATGTAAAGCCAGATCAAAGAAAGCCCAACCAGTGATCATTCCAAAAACCAAACGTTTGGACAAGTCAGAAGATATCTCTAGATTCCGCACCAGGGAGAAGTGAAACCGGTCAGAAGGGGCACTGGTGTGCATTGTGGTGTGTGTGCGTGTGTGTGTGCGTGTGGCTTACACAACTGTAGAATCATGCAGCTTGTTTCTGTTCACACCCATGCATGAAGATAAAGGGCCTTGTTAAGCCTCTGAACTTCCTTTGACGTCTACTTGGTACATTTTGTACAAGTTGCACATGGACAGATCTCTGTTTTAATGGAGCTGGAAAAGTCATCAGCTCAGAGTATAACAGGCCAGGAGTTAACGTAACACTTTGAAGAGCTCCTAATTCTACAAAATTGTGTAATTTGAGTGAGCCATCAGCTGATGTAAATGAATTCCAAATAACTAGCTTCACTTTTATTTTAAAACTGTACCATCCTGCTTAGAAGTTTCTTGTGTGTGGGTTTTCTTTCTTGTATAACTAACTCCAGGATAAGCTAAAAATGATCACAATAAAACTAGCGATATATTTATTTGCTGTATTATAGTAGATTTGGAATCAAAATAGGAGCATTGTTTATGGAAGTGGCAGCTTTGGGGGCTATTTTGTTTAATATCATATTTGGGGACCATAGGATTGCTCTATGATTACAAATAGATTCCTGCTCTAAATCTCTAGGTTTTCCCCATTTATATATTTTTCCATCTCTTCAATGCAGCTTAACGCAGACAGTGCTGGAGCTTAAAATCTTGTCATGACTCCTAATAGCAACAGAGTTTGTAGATCATCGTAACTGATCTCCCACTGCCAGGGAACGTAGGAAGTGCGGAGGGGCAGGTGGGTAAGGCTGCAGGTGAGGAGAACGAAGGAAACATCTAAGCAGAGCGGATACTTCAATCAGAAAGTGAAAATCACAGGGTTCCATTCCCGGTGCCTCATGCCGCGCCCGCCCGTCCTCTCGGGCACACTGAGCCGGCGATGGAATCCGCGTGCGGTGGCGCGCGCCTGTAATCCCAGCCCTGGGGAGGCAGAAACCAGGAGGATCACTACAAGCTACGTAGTTAAGACCCTGAAAAAAAAAAGTGAAAAACAGCAATTCCAGGAAACAAAGGCAAACCTGGTGAAGCAACAGAAAGTAATGAGGAGCTGGACGGCACTCTCAGGCACCCAACACGGAACAATCATATTTTATGGGATCTCAACCTTTAATATGTAGAAGAAAATTACAGAGAAGCAATTCATATTGGTTCCATTTCCCCAGCGTTAAGAAAACATTTTCCAGGAAACTCTGCGCCCTTGCTTGGCCCCACTGAGTCAGCATCGCCAAAAGATCCGCGTTCTGCTCTTTGAACGACAGCCCCCCCCCCCCAAAAGCTGTGCGGGCGACCGAATGAGAGTGAGGGCGGCTGAAGGCGGCAGACTGCAGGGGAAGCTTCGAGCAGGACTTTCACTACAGCGAGGCGAGGAACTTACACATGAAACTCATAAGAGAACACCTTGTGAGAAGGACCGTGTCAGAATGACTGAGTGCGTGCGGGAAGTTGGCTTCCGAAACACTGTGGCACACATGCAAGTTGCAGGATATGGGAGGAACGTACCGCAGGTGAAGGCAAGGCAAATGGGACTGAATGGCATAATTTTGTGTGGAAGGAGTTTGCTGTTTTGGGGGAGTCTCCATGTTGGGACAGAGGTGGCCCAGAAGCGGGGAGAGCCAGACTCAGCGGGTGGATCAAGGGAAGGCACTGCGGCAGGAAAAGGTGCTCGCCTTCCCTCCTGGCCGGCTCTGCAGAGCGCAAGGCCAGGGCGTCGTTTTGAACAGAGGTCTCTCAGCTCCTGAATTAAACATCAGAAAAAGAGAAGCACTGCTTCTCTTCCGCAGCCCCTCAAACAGCTCTGCAGGACCTGCAGCCGCGACAGTGACTGTCTTGACCTCAGCGCCCTCAAGGAGGATTTCCCGCTCCGTGAGGCCAGCGGTCACTTTGCCTCCGTGCCTTTCCCAGCTTTCTTCTTCCTGAGCTGCGGGGGAGTCGGACAACAAGCACAGTTAGCATGTGTCAGGCAAGAAGGAGTCCTGCACACTGCTGTCCCCGATGCTCGTGGACAGCCTGGCGAAAACTGCGGACTTCCGCGGGGGCCAGACCCAGGAGTTCCTCGCCTTGCATGGGTTGAGTTTAATCTATTTTTCAATGGAAAGTGAGCGTGGAAGTGTTTTAGATCTTAAGCGTTTCTTGGCTTTTGGAACATTTGCATGTACATGAGATAGCTCGAGGGTGGGACCCAGACTGAGGCCCGGATTCATGAATGTTTCATGTGTGTCTTTTGCACAGAGCTAGAAGGTAATCCCATAGCATTTTTCACGTGCTCGCTTTGAGTGCCGTGCCAGGGACCAGGAGGGAACCTTCCGCTTATGTTTTACCACAGCTCACAAAGTCTCAGGTTTTGGAGTTAGGCTTTTGGGTTAGGGATGCAGGATCTCTATGTCATTGAGGGGCAAACTTAACCTCTTTGAATTTTAAGTTTGTCACCTAGGGCATGGGAAAAATGCCAGCTTCTTCACAGAACGGAAAAGGATTGAGCATGCGCTGAGGGTAGGTGATTGCCGGCATGGAGTTAGAGCCCAGTGAACGCCACTCACGTCCTCAGTGGTGGGGCCAAGAGGATGGGAGTGTATCACGTGCTTTCGCGTGTCATGGTTTGCAGCTGGGTGTGCCCCCAAAGCACCACACGCTCGCAGATGGGGCTGTTTCGGGGTTGGATCATGGGTTGTGATGCGCACGAGTGGACCAGCCCCCTGATGCGTTTATAGCTGCATTCGGTGCCGGGAGCTGAAGCCTGGTGAGGGGTGGCCCCCGGGGCGCGGCCGGCCAGGGCCTGCTTCCTCCGCCTACTCTCCTGTCTTCCTGCTTCCTCTCCGCCATGCTGTGGATTTCTTCTTCTGCCTCATCTCCGCCGTGCTGCCCACCTTGGACCCAGCTGAAGATAGACAGAAACCTTTACAAATTGTGAGTCAAAATACTCCCCCCTTCCCTGAACTTGTGGGCATCTGGGATTGTGTCTCAGTGCTGAGAAAGAAACTAAGACAGGTAGAATGGGGATTATTAGGGTTCACTATGACACTTCTAAGCTGTTTGAGAGAGAGAGACAGAGTAGCTATTTCCAATAACCGCAAGTCCTGTCAGAGAAGCTGGAACCAGGGTAAAGGAGGGGCACAGGCGACGACCGATAACCATCGATGGCAGCACTGTAGAGGGATGGGCGAGGGGCGGAGACGTCAAGTCAGGACCAAGCATGCCCTGTATAAGAACCGGGGCTCGCGGGAGCCCCTGAGGAGTGAAGCAGCCAGGGCCGCCAGTCCGCCCCCTGCGCCCGACTCAGAGGATTCTGCCCGCACAGCGGCCGGGAACATCTCAGGCAAGGCACCGCCAGGCTCTCGGGTGTGCGTGGGTGTGTTTGGGACGTTCATTATTATTGTTATCGATGGGGATGCTACAGGACACCACAGCCGATTTAACGGAAGCCTTGGGAGAACTCCATGGCTGTATTATCCCGCTGATGACTTCAGGCTTTTATTCATAGACACAACCATGAGAGAAACAAGGAGCAGACCGTCTCTCGGTGGTGGTGCTCACGTGCACAGACTTGCCTTCAGAACATAATCGGAGATGGAGTCCTTGCAAAAAAACAGATGATGAAGAGTTACAAAGCAAAAAAAGGAGTGGGAAAGAGCCCCGTGCCTCCTGGCCCTGCTCATGGAGGGGAGCCAGCCCTGCTGGAGCCCAGGCCGCATGCCAGTGGCCAAGGGACAGGGCAAAGGCACAGGGTGGGAGCTGGACGGGCAGGCAGAAGAGAGGGGAAGCAAAAGGGACACAACAACCAAGACAAGGGCAGTGTTGGGACAGAGCCAAGAGGAAACTTGCA
Organism: Octomys mimax; assembly: GCA_002564305.1. Lineage (NCBI taxonomy): Eukaryota > Metazoa > Chordata > Mammalia > Rodentia > Octodontidae > Octomys > Octomys mimax. Next base: position 19,875 of record NDGM011198839.1, read on the forward strand.
ACCATCTACACATTAAGAAGAAGATTGCAAAGAGAGCTGCTGGTATGGCTGCCTTCCCCTTACCCACTTTTCCAATAAGTAAACTGTCCCAGCTCCTCAGGGCTCAAAGAACCTATATCTGGGTAACTAATGCTCTGCATGATATGGCTCAGTGCATGTGGAGGTGCATGGGCTGCAGATGGTGGTGGGGGACCACAGAAGATAGACGTGGGGGTGGACATGGGGGTGAGGCGGTGGCCCTCCCCTGTGGATCCCAGAGCGATGAACACAGTGTGGAGGACTAGAGGGCTTGAGAAGGTGTGCCCTCTGCACATGGCTGGCCAGAGACAGAGGAGCACAACAGGAAGGTGAGAAATATTGTACCTTTGTTTATTTATTTATTTATTTATTAGTGTATTTAGTACAGGGTCTACAGGGTCTCACTATACAAATCTGACTTATAGTGACATTTCCTGTTTTTCAGTCTCCCAAATGCTGGGATTACATGTGCATGCCACCACTCCCAGTCTCAGTTGCCCTCTCAGTGCACCCTGAGGGCTGGCACAGCACACTGGGGACCAAACCCCTGGCCTCTGCGTCTGCCTAAGCAGGTGCTTCCAGCTTTAAGTTGATGGAGCATTTAGACAGTGCCTGTAGGGCCAGGGAGATGGCTCAGTAGAATAAACGCTTCCCTGGCAAGTGCAAGGGCCTGAGTTCAATCCCTGGTTCTGGGGAAAAAAAAAAAGAAAAAAAAGACAGTGCCCGTGGCTATTCCCTAGAATGCCCTACTCAGGCCAGGTAGCAGGGAAGTTCTTAAGCCCTGGTTCACACAGAGCTCCCTCTCTGTGTCCCTCTCTTTCTTCCCTCCCTCTTTCCCTTCTCCTCTCTCCTGTCTGTCTCTCTTTTTCTATCATCTGTGTCTGTCCTGTCTATCTGTCTGTCCTGTTTATTGATCTATCTTCTATACTATATCTACCTACCTATAATATGTATCTGTCTCTATACTTAATCAGGCTTGCTTCCTCTCTGCTTCTATCTATCTATCTATCTATCTATCTATCTATCTATCTATCATCTATCCATCCATCTGCTTACTTTCCTATTATTTATCCATTTGTCCATTCCTCCCTCTGTTTTCTTCCTCTTTCTCCTATAAGACTAGCCATAAGGCTATTACTATCTGGTACATTTTGGTTTACATTATTTGATTTTTCCTACCTAACATAGCTTAGTACAACAGAATAAAAATATACAGAAAGAATATTTAAATAAAGTCCTTCCTGATAAGACTTCATGCAGATATGGCTAATCCCAGGCACAGAACTGGCTCGGCTCCTTAAAAATGGTAAAGTGGTTGGCTCACTCTTTCTTCGCTTTGTGCCCTGGATGGTTCTTCCATTGTGCCATCGGGCGGCGTGCTGGGAAGGCAGTGCCGCAGAGGCCGCCTGGACAAGGGGCCCTGTAACGGTTTAGTGCCAACTTATGCTCTGAAATGCTAGCTAACATTTACATGCCCAGAAGCCTTCTAGGGGCTTGATGAAGATTAACATATTTAAACCTCACAACAGTGCTTTGAAATTAGTACCCTCAGGAGGATTTGCACATGGAAACCTTGCACAGGTAAGCAACGTTTCTGTCCTTGTCAGCTTAGGCTGCAATAACAAAATATCATAAGCTGTATAGCTGATAACAACAGAAGCTCATTCCGGGCAGGGAGGGGAAGTGCTGGGTCCAGGCAGGACCAGCCTTGGTGTGTGGTGAGGACGTCCTCTGGGTTCATGCATGACACCTTCTTCCTGTTGTGTGCTCAGCAGGTGGGAGCGCAGGCAGCTCTCTAGGACGTCCCTGTGTGGCACTGATCTACTCCTAAAAGCTGTGCGTCCTGGACTAATTTCCTCCAGGGCAGCCCCACTTCCCAGTACTATCTCATTAGTGATGAAGTTGCCAACACTTGAGTTTGGAGGCAAAAATATGCAACCTCAGCATTACCTAAAGCCCCGGAGTGCAGGAGCTGGAGCTTGAGACTGCAAGCTCTAGCTTCGCTGGGCATGAAGGGTTTTCTGACTCAGAGCCTGGCCCTTTATTTTCTGAGAAGTACGTATTGTTTCTTTAATTTCTAGGAGTGTGTGTTGCTCAGGAGTACTAAAGAGAATATCTCACCCAAAATAATTTCTTAAAATTCTCCGTTTCAGTAATGGTGAGATTATACACCCACGTACTTGAAACCCCCATCCAAAAAACTACCTTATACCTCTCCTAGTGATAAGAAATCGAAGACATTTTCCTAAGCATTGTTGATACAGCGAACCAAAGGCATCACTGTGTATCAGCACTTATAGCAAAGCTGAACAGGTTCCAGAAATAAAGGAGGTAGATTTATCAGAGAGATTTAGCTCTGGATAATCCTCATACTAATGCAAGTTATAAAAGGTTAAGAGATTAATCAGTCTCTATAATGCAAAGTTCAGTCTTCTAGAACTAGAATTTTTGTAAAAGTATTTGATTATATGGAAAAGTGAATTTGCATTTTTTCACTCTCCAACTACAAAATATGGTAGGAAGATATTACATTGAAATGATGAAATTCATGATATACTAAAATTTATACAAATAATGCATCATAAGGAATTTATGAAACAAAAACAAGAGATGAAAGAAAGGAAAGAAAAATGAAGAAAGAGAGTCAGATGAAGGGAGGAAGGAAAAAAGGAAGGAAGGGAGGGAGGAAAGTAGGGAGGCAGGGAAAGAGAGACCCATTTAAAAAGATACAGTGGTATGTCTATTACTTGATCCCCAAATAAATGGATTTCTGTACTTTTAGATTAAATTTATTATGTCATATATCATGAATTTTTTTTCTATTTTAGGACAGGATGTACAGGGTGTACAGGATCTCACTGCGCAGATTGGAATCATAGTGATCCTCCTGTTTACAGCCTCTCAAGTGCTGGGATTGTAGGCGCGTGTCACCACACCCAGTCTCAATGGCCATCTCAGTGCACCCCAGGGGCAAGGCTGGCACGGCAGGTCAGGGACTCAAACTTCCGGCCCCTGTGTCTGCTTAAATAGGCGCGTTAATCTGCTGATCTATTTGGGCGGCTCTATCATGAAATAGTTACTGTAAATCAATATTACTTATTTTGTTTATAAATTGTTTACATAGTGTTTGACATAGTTGGGTCTTCAACTCAGTTTAATAGCAGTGACAAATATGACTAAACACAGATAGGTATTCCACTGGAGTCACTCTCTGCTGTTGTATGCTGAATAGAATGTTAGACCACCTCTGAAGGCTTCGGAGTTGAATTATCGCGTCTCTGATATCTTGTTACTAAAGCTATCTTAGATTAAGATAAAATAACACTTGATGCACAAAGGTAAGCAGATAAACTAATGACTTGATAAATTTCTGAAGAGGGCTCCAGAAAACAAATAGGAGCACTGTGGAAACTGAAGTGTAATTATAAAGCCCTGAAGCTTATGGAGCACTTGGACCCTTGTGTATTTATTTATCTATTTATTTAGTTATTTCATTTTAAAGAGAAAAAAAGATAAAATAGCATAGATAAAATGAAACAGTTTCAAAAACAGGTTAGTAGGACAGTTACAATAATTAATATATTGCATATTGTTGTCTTCATAGTAGT
>NDGM011198843.1:0-24293 GCA_002564305.1 Octomys mimax
CTTTCTTTCTTTCTTTCTTTCTTTCTTTCTTTCTTTCTTCCTTTCCTTTCCTTTCCTTTCTTTTCTTTTTTTTTGTGGGGGGAGGGTCTACAGGGTGTTCAGGGTCTCACTACTAGATCGGACTCATGTTAATCCTCCTGTGTACAGCCCCCTAAGAGCTAGGATTATAGGTGCATGCCACTACGCCCAGTCTCAATTACTGTTTCAGTGTGCCCCAGAGGCAGGGCCAGCACTGCAGGCCAGGGCTGGAGCCCCTGGCCCCTGTGACTGCTTGCAGGCACTTTAATCTGCTGAGCTATTTGACCAGCCCTTTTTCTTTCTTGAGACAGGGTCTCATTCTGCAGTTCAGGCTGGCCTTGAATTCATGATGCAACCTGGGCTGACCTGGAACTCAGGGCAATGCTCCTGCCTTAGCCTCCCAAGTGCTGGGATTGCAGGCCACCAGGCCCAGCTGCCAAGGAACACTGCGTGTGAGTCCTGGGATGCCTTCAGCACTCCGGTAGACAGTTGACAACACTGCCTTAGGCTTCCTACCTGTGTAAAGTCCTAAGGCCAACCAAAGGTGAGCCATTAGAGCACCTTCAGCCTCTCCTGACAGCAGCCCTGCACCAGTGCATGGCCTTGGAGATTTCTACGAGTATGCTGGAGCTGTGAATAGCTTACTCTTCAGCTTTTCCTTTCAAGTTTCCTGATCAGCCTTTTCTATGTCCCAAATATTGTCTCAACTTCAGGCAGCTACAGTGCCAAAACATTTCTGGTGGCTATTTTCAATAAATGCCCAACACTTTTCCCTTTAGAGAGCTCTGAATTCAAGTAAAGGTCACCTCTGCAGGTAAAGATTTCCAGGGCTCTATCAGAGGGGTCACATGGTGACAGTTCTCAGAGGGTGGGGACTTCTTCTACTTGCTTCAGGGGCTGCTACGCTACTGGTTTTCATAGCTACTAAGTTATAAGGCTGCTGGATTTCAAGATTACTGGGATGCTGAGAAATGGGAGAGGGGACAAGAGAAGTTTCAGTGACAGAAAACTTACGGTTATTACTGAGATGTGGCAATTTTTCCACAGTAAATACTTCTTGTACTGTTACAAGCCTTTGGTTAATTCCAGAGTTCTGAAAAAGTTGATTCTGACAATTTTGTCAATTTCTCAGTGCCGCTAGGGGAGAGCATTTTGAATTTTACCAGTAAGACAATTGTTTTCCTCAAAAGAAAATTGTTTTATTTTATGATCTATTCAAAGTGGGTTTCCCCCGGAATCTTATCATCTCACTGTTTCTTCATGTTTGACTCATATCTGATTCGATAAAAAATGCTACATTAACTGAAGTACCAAGGACTCATCCTTGTTCCTTTTTGGAAACAGGGTCGACATGAGTTTATCCAGTTTTGTAGCCCATCTTTCCTTCCACTACGTTCCTCCAAGGACAGTGGCAACTGTTGAACAGTAGCTTTCCAGCCTGAGCCATCTTACCTCATCCCTGGGGAAGGAAAGCTCTGGAAGAGCACAGTTTGGGGACAGCCGGCTACAGTGGCTGGTTCTAGGTGGCAAACTGGGCAGCTGGCAGGTGTAGGTGTGGTGTGGGATGTCGACTGTGTCAGAGAGCCACACCTCACTCGGAGGGGAGAGGACCCAGCACTTGCGACCCCCTGACAGGGACCCGTGAGAGTACGAGAGGATGAGAAGGCCCAGCCAAGCTGAAATCCAGGGCCGGAGCCTCAGACCAAGGGCAGGTGCTCTGCTTTATGAACTGGGTCGTAGCTGGGCACAGAGCACGTCAACACTGCTGACACCCACGGCCGACACGGCTCCTGCCTGCCACATGCATAGCTCCAGTGGAACGAGGATCACTTGTGACCCCAGCCCTGAAGGGCTGGAGGCGACAGGAGCTAGCAAGGCACAGTACTCCTGAGAATTTCCACAGGAAGAATAGGGAAAAAAAAAAAGCTGCAAGGATGCTAAATAGATTGTGGTCAAATGCCTTGGCAAGTGCACTAATAGCTTGGAGTGTTACATTTCTTGTCAGTGAAATCAAAGGATGTCTGTCTGGTAGGTTTTTATGTAAGAAGACATGCGGTAAGCAGTACACTGAATTCCTATGAAATACACTTTGGGGAATTTCGCTTTGGATGCCTGTTTCTTCCCGAGGGCCACTGCCCGTGTTTACTACCAGATGGCGCCCACGGGCAGAGCCACCCTTCCTCCCCACAGGCTTTTATCTCCACCCTTTGGGCGCTAGGTATGTCCCTCTGTCAGTGCTCAGCCTGGCATTTAAAACCCAGAGCTGCGCACAGACTTTGTGTTTTAGATCCATCTGCTCCATGAAGAACTGTGAAACTCAGAAATACCTATTTCTAGCCAGAAAACCATTGCTCCAGTAAGAATTGTCAGAGGAGAAAGCCATCTGATAATCAGCATGCAGCTGGGCATCTCAAAGAAGGAAAACAACACATAATCAGCAATCTGCTTTTTGCACACTAACCTCTAGGATGAGTTCAGGAGGCAGAAGAGAGTTTAGAAACTCGAAGTTCAAGCTGTGCGGATTTGAGCCTTGGCAGCATTACCTAAGGATCTCAAACAAATGATGATCTCTCTTGAACCTCACTTTCTCATCTGTAGGATGGCTGTAAAATGGCAGCTTCTTTGTACAGCTGTTACATGGATAGATGGAATAATACATGTGGAATACTCAGCCCAAGGGCCAGCCAGATAGCTCAGCAGATTAAAGCACCTGCTTAGGCAGATGCAGGGACAGGGGTTCAATCCCTGGCACATTGTGCTGGCCCTGCCTCCGGGGCACACTGAGATGGAGATTGCAACTGGGTGCGGTGATGCACGCCTACACTCCCAGCGTGTGGGAGGCTGAAAACAGGAGGATCGCTAGGAGTCGCAGCTGTGTAGTGAGACCCTGTAGACCCTGTACTAAATACATTAAAAATAAAGAATACTCAGCCCAAACCTGGTGTGTACTAAGTGCTTACTAAGTATAGGTAATTCTGATATCTGGGCATGAGCTTTGAAGGCAGATGGGTATATACTTGCCTCTTAGCTCTTTGCCTTAAAAATATGTGATTTGAATACCTTATGTAACCCCTCTGAGTGCCATTTGTCCTGACACTTCCAAAATTATTTTGAAAATCACAGACATGTGTATACAATATCTTTCTTTTGGTTTGTTTGTATTATGATCTATTTTAGGTAGGATTTGCATTTACCTGCCCCAACCAAAAATTAACTCAGTGAAATTTCCTTGAGAGGTCAATATTTGAGTCAGGTGAGAAGAAAAAAAAAATCAGGGGTATGGAAAATAAAAGAGAGATAAGGTGGAGATTAAGGTTAGGATATTGGATTACATCATGAGATTTGGTGCATTTGTTAGCACTGGGCCCCGAATTTTGCTTTGAGCTTCTGAGCACTAAAATGAAGAAAGGAAATATGGTGAGTTAGCTGATTCCCTGTGCCAAGATAAATGCAGAGGAGTTCTGAGGAAGAAGCCCAGCTATTCCTAGTTCTGAGGCTGGAGAGACTGAGCACATGGTGGATGCACAATAGATGAATAAATGTGAGCTGTCCTCCTCTTCCAGCACAGAGGAGAGAGTGAGGCTAAGAATAAAAGCAACAGGGAAGAGGCAACTCTGGAGCTAAGGCTGAACACGGATTTGCTAGGAGCCTGCAGGGCTGAGAAAGGAGGACATTTGTCTCTGAGGGAGTAGCACGACGGTATCAGGGTGGTCCCCACACATCAGGCAGGTGACCCAAAGCCAAGGACATCTGCGCTGACAGCTCCTGGAGTCAGGCTGAAAGGCTCTGGAACTTGTGGTCTGAGGGGCTGTGGGAAAGGCTGCCTGGGAGTGCTGTCCAAACAGCTGTTTTGTTTTAGAGGCTCGCTAGACTGGACATCTGGTCTTTAATGACCAATACTTAGAGGGAAGTTAGTTGTCTTTTCTTTTTTTTTTAAAGTGTGAGCCCAGAGTTACAGCTCTTGAAGGGAGAAAATGGTCAGGGTAGCTCGAAGGGCGGCTCCCTTTTGGGTCCATGTCTTTTCAGAGTCACATAGTACAGACGGAATCAGGCTCAACCGCACGAAAGCAAGGGATTCTGGGATTATTCACACAGTAGGGAAAGCAATGCACACAGGAATATCACTCAGCCGGGCACCCACGTTCCTGCACTTTGTGGCATCTGAGAGAGGGGACTTTTGGAGCTGGAATAGTAGCTCATTGCTTCTCCATCTGTAGGTGACAACAGAGATCAGGACCATAAGAATAAGTGTGTTTAGGTCATTTAGATCACACACAAGGTCTGTGTCAGACCCTAAGGCCTGCACCTTCAGATTCTCAGGTTATGGACAATCTTGTTCTTTTAGAACATCTGCTATGAGCTGAAAAAGAGGCCCAGGAAAGAATTTTGGGTCTCAGTCTCCAGGGTAATATGGCACATATGCAATGGCTCCATTGAGGGAATCTAGAACTTTCTACAGTTTGATTAGTGGGTTCACTTCTTGGTGTTCTGGTGACCACAACCAACGGTTGCAATCTGATGGTGCACTAGCTGCTGACCTGTACTGACCTCATCCACCTGGTGCCTAAGGACTTTTCTCTGCTCCACAAATATACCTTTGCTCCATCACACAGTACCTGGCTACAAGGGGCTAGTCACCTGTGCTAAAATACTAATTGTATTTTATAAAATACTAATACCTTCTAAGAACAACAAGGCATTGGATTTAGGGCCCATCCTCATCCAGCATGACCTCATTTTAACAAATTACATCTGCAAAGACCCAATTTCCAAATAAGGTCACATTCTGGGTAGATAAGAATTTTAAGGGAGCACTATTCAACCTACTACAAGTACTTTGTTCCAGAGAAAGAATCCACAGCTTTTATTAGATGCTCAGAAAAATATCCCTAACCCAGAAAACCTGACCCACTGCCTAGGTGGATTTGTAAAGAAGACAAAGGACAAGAAATCGAATATTCCTCTTGCCTAGGACCACAACTCTCACCTAGTTCCCATCCCACAACCCGGCCACCCAGGCAAGCTGCCCGTAATGCTTCCTGCTTACTTATTCTGTGTATTTCCTAATGTATTTCCCCAAATGTGCCCCACGAACCACTGGACACAGGAAGCAGGATGTTGCCTGAAACAGTCTCTTTGTTCGTCTCAAAGCCTCTCCGCTGTAGAACGGAGCGTGAACCGTCACCAAACCAGCTTCCGGGCAGCTGAGCGTGGAGTCTGCAGGATAACCAATGAGAGCTTTCTGCGATCTGTAAAGAGCACAGGATTTTTATTTTTTTTATTTTTTTATTTTAGGGAAGGGTCTACAGGGTGTTCAGGGTCTCACTGCTTGATCTGCCTGTTTACAGCCTCCCAAGTCCGGTTTGGAAGCTTGGATTACTGGCTTGCACCACCACGGCCAGTCTCAATTGCCATCTCAGCGCACCTCGGGGGCGGGGGCGGGGCCGGCCCTGCAGGCCCAGGGATTGAACCCCCAGCCCCTGAGCTTTAATCCGCTGAGCTATTTGGCTGGCACCATCACAGGATTTTTAACAAGGATGTTCTTCCTTTCTTCTTTCCACGCTGCTTTCCGCTCCTTTCTCCTTCTTCCTTTCTCCTCCACCATCCCTGAAAGTGGGAGGGGACAGGATACGTTCTGTGAAATGTGTGCTTCCTTCTGCTTGAGCCACCCTAGAAGGGGCAGGCTCTGAGGACCTGCTGGGCCCCTGTGTCCTCTGGAGAGTTTGCTCTAAATAACCCAGTGTGCACAGCCGCACTTGGGCTGCCCTGAGGTACTGAAGCCTAGGAGGCTGAAAATGAGCTAATGAGTGATTACAGTGAGGTTTACGTTCCTGAACACCACACCTGGTGTCATTGCCTAGTGCTCTCAGGTGGTCCAGCAGTCGAGGAACTCCAGGACTGCCGCCCCTTTCGTGTTCTTCCTGCCTTCCCCAGGACAGGCCTGGCAGGATCACAGCAGCCTCGGCAGGCGCCTGGTAGCCTACCATCTGTTTTCTAAGAATTCTTCCCAAGGCCAGTTCTGCATATGGCTTTCATGGTTGTCTGTGCGCCCTCTGTACGAATTTTAGCTTACTGTGCCCTGGTCACAGAAGCAGAGGGATAGGAGACAAGAGCCAGGGCATCTGGGTTCTTGGCATGACTGTCCCAGTCCAATGTGGTAGCTCCAGCGAAGTCACTTGTGTTTTCTGGTCTTCGATCTTACCATCTGTAAAAACCACATTTGAAAAGTGTATTACAATTGTCTTTTTCTGTGGGTTTTTCTTAATGAACCTTTCATCTATGGCTGTCATTGTTTTCTTTGAAGGGGGGATGTGACTAATAGAGATTAAGAAACTAGAAAAAGTCTTTAGTCCTTTAAGAATGTCAAGGGCCAGCAAGATAGCTCAGTGGACAAAGCACCTGCTTAGGCAAGTTCAGGGACCAGGGTTCCATCCCTGGTCCCACATGCCGGGCCGAGCCCGCCCCTGGAGTGCACTGAGCTGGTGACAGAGTCTGTGCACGCCTGTAATCCCAGTGCTAGGGAACAGGAGGATCACTGTGAGTCTGATCTGTATAGTGAGACCCTGTACTAAATACACAAATGAAAATAAATAAATAAATAAATAAATAAATAAATACCATCCACCTAACTGATGAGCAGGGTTTTACTGATTGCTGTGCTCCAGGTCCCTTGATGTGGTCCAAGTGTGTGAAAGCAAATGACATGTTTTCCAAGGAGCCCAACCGTCCACTCAGGGGGCAGACAGAGCTACGAAGAATTAGAATAAGTGTAATACGTAACACAATGTCGTAATAGTATCTGGAATACAGTGGTGGGCGGTATAAACAGGGCCTTGGGGGAATGTAGAGCTTGAAGTGGTTGCAACTAGAGAAGGCTGTCAGAGGCTTCCCCAAGGTGTACCTCTTGGAGGGTATGCACCCCCTCCAGTCATCTGAGGGTCCAGACGCCCATCACCTTCTCCTTCCCCATGTCCTCCACCTGTGGATTCTTCCCTGGTGCCGCCAGCAGTCTCCTCGATCTTGAGTGGAAATAGGCCCCCTTCTTCCTGGATGTAACACACTGTGAATGCCTTGGACCTCCTCCTTCCTGGGTGAGGAGCACCAAGCCTATGAGTGGGGGTGGGGTGGGGGCCTTGAGGTGCTGGTGAGTGCCGCGTCATACCTAATGCTTCTCTTGGTCCTCAGTGATCTTCTAGCTGTGAGAAAACACTAAGGGGACATGCATCAATAAAAAGAAAAGTCGAAGTACTTATGTTGGCACGCGCTAGGTCAGAGGTGGACAGTACAATAGGCCTCTGTGCTAGTCTTGGTCTCCTTACCTGCTGGGTCCAAGTCTTTCCATTTGCTGCTACCTCCTACTCCTGGCCACCATCCCCTCTGCCTCTGCTTGTCCCATTTCCATGTATGCTTCACTATAATTCATTTTCCAGATGGGAGCCAGAGGGTTCTTTTAAAAGTGTAAATCAGAGTGTGCCACTCCCCTGTTAAAACTTTCCAAATCTCTCCACTGCATTTAGAATAAAATCCTAACTCCTCAAGGAGTCTCATAATGTCTTCCACGCTGCAGCACCTGCCTTCTCCTTTAGCTCTGGCCCTCTCTGCTTCTCCCTGTCTGAACTCTCTGACCTGCTGTCTGTCCCTGCACCCATCCTGCCAAAAGACCCTTGCGCTGGCTGTTCTGTAGACCTGACGGTTCTTCCCTTACTGCAGACTCAGGCATAGCTTCGTCCTCTCTTGTTCAGACGCTCAGTGTAGAAGACACTATTGTGGAGAGTCTTTCCTGCCCATTCACTTTGCTTTCTTTTAGTGTCTTCATAGCATGGATTGCACTCTGATGTTATCTTCTTCATTTGTTTAATACCGGTCTTCCCTGTCCCACCCACTGGCCCATTTAAACGTAGTATTCATGCCATCTAGAATATAGCACAGCCCATAGTAGATAATCAATAGGCACTTGTTGAATGATTAAATGCGTCACCACAGCAGAAGTCCTTTAATATATTCCTTAACAACAAAATAGAGAAAAGAGAAATACCCACTTCACTATACTTCTGATCTTTTAAGATCCTTAGAAAACTCTCTGAGGTAGATGTTATTGCTGTAGACACATAATTAAGAAATACGAAGTCAGATTGGTTAAATAATTTGTTAGAAATTATACTTGTGAGGGCAGCCAGATAGCTCAGCAGACTAAAGTCCTTGCTTAGGCAGAGCACAGTGGCCGGGGTTCGATCCCCGGTGTGCCGCACTGACCCCGCCCCTGGGGCTCACTAAGATTGTGACTGTGACTGGGTGTGGTGGCGAGTGCCTGTAATCCCAATGCTTGGGAGGCTGCAAACAGGAGAATCACTATGAGTCTGTTCTACATAGTGAGGCCCTGGAAACCCTGTAATAAATAAAAAAAAAAAAAAAAAGGAAGAAAGAAAAAAAAAGAAATTATACTTGTGGTCTCAAACTTTATCCTTTCACTATATCAATAACAATTTGGGAGGGAATCAGGGAAGGGAAATTGTCTTAAATTTAATTTAATTTAATTTAATTAATTAATTTGTTTTGTGGCCAGCTCAGCCCACCCTGGAGGCGGGCCTGGCACAGCATATGGTGCCGGGGATTGAACCTCGGCCTCGCTCTTGCCTAAGCTTTCCTGAGCAGGCTCTTTGGACCACTGAGCTATCTCACCGGCCCTCTCAAATTTTAAACCTGATAAAAATGTTAGCCATCCATCAGAGACTGGAATGATATGCTCTCTGATTTGCTATCTACACGCACAAAAGCAAAGTGCATTGTCACAAGCCTATTCCCACGCAAACTGCTCCTGCGTCCCATTCATTCTGAGCACATCCACGACATTTACTGTTCACTTACATGTATTTCAATGATCGTGTGCTTATTGTGAACTACAGTGGGTACTTGGCGGCTCTGGGGAGAAGCCTTTAATTCGCACAAAGGTGCTATTTCTCTAGAAGTAGTTCCGAATAGAACCTATTAGTCAAACTCCCTTGACTAAATAAGATAAAGAATATAAAATGCTCATTAGCCAAGCTTCTGGCATAGAACGGGTACTCAAGGAATGTTGCTCATGTTAGTGATAATACTAAAACTTGGCCTTTCTTCCTCCACCAAGCTGCCTAGAGCAGAAGGAAAATGAAAGGGCCCTTGGCAGCTTTTCCATCCCAGAGCCATTCCATTACAAAACCGAGCTCACAGGACTCCCTTGCCTCTTTCTAGACCCACAGCCTGTGCAAACAACTGCAAGTAATAAGCATAATTTAAACGCTATGTCTTTCCTAATTAAAATCCACCCAGAAAGAGATGCCAGGGTTATTTTAGTCCATGTGGTAGAGGAAGTTCCATTATTTAGATCCGGGCTTCTAAAGAGGGTCCAAGGGAAGTGTGTTCATGAATGCATGTGTGCATGGGATGCACGTGTGTCTCAGTGCACATGCATGTAGCCTTAGCTTCAGGGTGCTTCCAAGAATCATAGGTGGCCAGAAACAGGATAGAGGGTTGGAATTTTCAAAGGGAGCCACTGATGGGGCCATTGGGAATTGCTCCCCGAGGTGCAGGAGGTTGAAAAAGAAGCATGACATCTGCCTTGGCCAATTCAGGCGGTTTTGAAGAAACACACTGGGATGGCTTTTCCCTGCAGGGATGTTGTCCGGCCCCCTCAGCAGAAGCTGCACATGCTTGGCCGCTCTCCGTGGAAACACTCATTGCCAGAGCAGCTGTGTCAGCCTGGCTTCCCCGGAAAAGAAGGGAGGCAGGCAGGGAGCCCTCTGCTAACCCAAGGGCTTTCTTCCAGGGACATCTCCCAGAGCAGGCCACACAGGAAACCAGATCCAGAAAGAGGAGAGATGGCAATGGAAAAACAAGGAGGGAAAGAACAGAGAAAGGAAAACTAAGAAGGGAGAGGAAGTTTCAAAAGTCTAAGAGGCACGTTGCTGAGGCGAGGGTCTGGCTGTGGAGGGCAACAGTTGACTTCCGCGTGGGAGGATGGTTGGCTGAAAAAGAAAGACAGTTTGGAACATGTTTCTTCTTCCCAGAGGATTTCACTTTCCCGTCACCTGTCCCTGAACCCTCTGTGTAACTGGGAATAGTTTTGGAGTGCTTCAGAATGTCTTTTTCTGGTTATTGATAATTCTGTTTCCCCAAAGCCTTCTGCCATATTGCCAAATGAAAAGAGAAGTTCCTTCAGTGCAGGAAGAAGGAAGGCACGGTGTTTTCTCAGCACGAAAGGCTAAGAAAAGGTCCTAATGCCTGAGGAGGCCTAGAAGAGAGGAAAGACAGCACAGAGGTACGAGTGGGTGTGGTAGCTCCTCCACTCCCACACCAGACCTGAGACTGCTTCTATTTGGAGGGGAGGAAAGATGTTCAGCAGAACCATGCAGGTAAGAAAGCAGGCATGCCTACCCCTGGTGAGTGCAGATCCATTAGAAATGGCTCATGCTTGACCCACCTCAGTATCCAGGCTGCACGTGTGAGGGGGTAACCCGAGCTAAGCAAAGTGTCCAAGTGATTGGACCAGAGGTCTGATGCCTTGATAATATTGACAGACTTCAGTTTGGCACCAGAAACATGTCTGAGGTTCCCCAGGAAGATGCAGAAGCTAAAGAAGAAGAAAGAAGAAAGAAGAAAGAAGAAAGAAGAAAGAAAGAAGAAGAAGAAGAGGAAGAGGAAGAGGAAGAGGAAGAGGAAGAAGAAGAACAACAACAACACAACAACAACAACAGTATAACAGCAAGCCAGCTGCAGAGTGCAAGACTCTGTACACAACTCAAAAGAACACAGTGAGTCTAGCCCACGGGTACACTCAGGGACCTAGTAACAATGTCCTAGAGAGCAGCAGACCCAGGGCCATCATGCAGAACAGAGGTCCCTTCCTTCTCTACTGGGAGATCTGCAATTTACACCTGCACCCAGGTATAACCTACGGAGAGATATCTTGAGGACCTTTCTCCTGGACACTTGTACTTTGAATTGATTGGATTTCTGATTGAAAGAGATTGAGGTGGATGAAATAGCCTATTTTAAATTGAAAAGAAGAAATTACCTTTAATTGGCCAATTAAGTTTGGGGGTACTCAAAGATTAAGTCAATTATAGATCGTTTTAAGAGCAGCAGCATCCCTTACACACATATAAATTGAGCACGGTGCAAAATTTTTGACCTGTCTTTGATAATGGCCTTCTACAGCGGTCCAAGTCATTTTCACATACATTACCATTTTTGAACTTCACATCAAATCCAAATAGGTGTTATTATTCTCACTTTACAGGCATGGAGAATGGAGGCTCAGCAAAGGTAGCTCAAGTTTCCCTCCAGGATTGTTTCAGCCACAGGCCGCTGAACACTGACTCGCAGTGTAAAGGGGAGGTTTTTCACTTGGAGTGCCTTCTGGAGATAGTTCTGGTTGTCATCATCAAGGTGGGGGGGGCGTTTAAGGAGGTAGAAGCTATGGATGAAGATAAGAAGACCTTTCCCTGCCCACGAAGGCTCCTCAAACAAAGCATTTTCTGGCTCCATGCAGCAATAATACCCAGATGGAGGAGAAACACTTCAACAGATAATAGGGGATTCTGAAGGAAGAGGCTGTGTCTCCCCTTTCACATCATAAGTACAGACAGAGCTAAGGTGATTACAGCAAAGTCAGGAAACCCCAACCACTGAACTCAGTAACCAGAGATGCTACTTTATTGGAGCTTTGCTGTCAAGATGGTGTGGGGGGCTGGTGCATCTCGTTAGAGGGTTAGGGGGGACTTCGCGCCCATAGCAGGGAGCACCGGAGTTGTGCTGGGAGCAGACAGCCCGTCACCTCCTCTCCTCTGTACAATGCGATCATTTCTGGTAATAATCATATAATTCAAAGGGTGATAATTAATGGCCAGGTTAGCCATGATTTTTGTTTTTATTGAGTGTCATTGATGATCATATCAGTAACGTAAGTAAGTATAGCAAACCAGGAAGAGATTAGTAGACTGATACATTTTTATTGCATGAATCCATTTTTTAAAAGAATTTTTTTTAATCATTTACTTATTTATTTGGTACAGGGTCTGGCTATACAGCTCAGACTCATGGCGATGCTACTGTCCCGGCTTCCCCAGCGCTAGGAGTACAGGCATGCACCACCTGTAAGGTGAACTTCAGTTTTGGTGGCTAGCATGGCGTGCCTGGGGTTCTGTACCAGGGATCAAACCCCAAGTCCTCGCACTTGCCAAGCAGGCACTTAGACCACTGAGCTACCTCCCCAGCCCTGCATGAATGCATTTTTAAAGGAAAAACCTCATACCTGCATACTGATCTGTTGCAAGAGGGAATAATACTATTATCGATTGAATGCTCATCCCTTAAATTTTGTACATTTGTTAATGATTTGCATGAAAACAGGCCTTCTTTGAATATTCATGTCAGTAGATATCATAGATTTATGAAGCTGTTTTTCATGTATAGATGATTAGAGAACTTATTACCTTAACTTTCAATCTTTTATTCACATAAAGCAGTAAGTTTACAAGTAGGAATTTTAACATTGGCGTGCAGGTGGTGGCAGAGAGGTAGCACAGTGTGGTGGCCCTTGCCTGTAATTCCAGCTCCTCAGGAGGCTGAGGCAGAAAGATCTCAAGTGAGCAACTTGGAAAACTTAGTGAGACCTTGTCTCAAAGTAAAATAATAAGGACTGTGGGTCCGGCCAAATAGCTCAGCAATTTAAAGGGCCTGCTTAGGTAGACACAGGGGCCAGGAGTTCTATCCCCAGGCCTGCCATGCCTGCCCCGCCCGGGGCATGCTGAGGCAGCAAATGAGACTGGGCATGGTGGCACAAGCCTGTAATCTCAGCACTTGGGAGACTGTAAACAGGAGGATCTCTACAGAGTCCGATCAACACAGTGAGATCCTGTAGACCATGCCTTAAATACAAAAAAAAAAAAAAAAAAAAGGATTGGGGATATGCTCAGTAGTAGAGTGTCCCTGGATTTAATATTTGGGGTGGCCAAAACAGAACAAACAAAAAAACATAAGAAAACACCCATTGCCCAATAAATTTCCAAGATTACAACATTAATTAAATCTCTTTCTCTGAAGTATCCATCCTAGCAGCTTTCTAAAGTCTCCATAGCTGAAAACTTTTATTAAAATACCTTGTCTAATTTCTATTGCATTTGGTAAAAATTTGGGAAAAAAACCTCTTCTGCAAAAGCAGATGAAATGTTTGAATAATAAAGAACTTTGATTTTAGCCTGTTGGAAATCACTTCGGACACTGTTTTCGCTGACACCCAGGCCTGACCACCCTCCAGGCCTGGATCTTGGTTTGCATCTGATCAGAGGAGAAGGGTCTATGTTATACGGCAGGCTTTATTGAATCACAGTGTTCCAAGTAATTAGATTTCTTTTTTAAATTTTTTTTTAATTTTGCAAAAATAATATGAAAACACAGAAGCGCATTTAAAAAATAAAGAACACACATTGAATTAGTTAGGATTAGGTTTGGTTGCAATCCGTAACATCCAATTTCTGCCATCAAAGATGCTGACATCGTTGGGGAAGGGACTGCATTATGGATCAATGTATTAAAACCACATTGTAGGAAGTCAGACTTCCTAGAGAGGGACAGAGGGACAGAGAGGCAGCTTGGGTTGGCAATGGAGAGCAGCTCAGAGGAGACAGCCGCTGGTTCCAGCTAGGCGACCAGAGAAGATTCCACGGTAAGGTGAACCTCAATGTCTGGAAGAGTGGGCAGGATTTGGATTTGGATATGGAAAAGGCTTTGCTTGGGCCTGGATGACAGCTGATGTAAGGAGTGCCGGCCTTCAGGCCTTGCTTCTCCACCTACAACACAAGAGCTGGGCTACCTTTCCCCTTGGAATAGGCCTTGGAAAACTGTAGAGACAGGAGTTGTGGTGAACAACCGGCCTGGGAAGCAGGGCTTTCTGTACTGAGATTGTGTGTAGCTGTGGAGAACAAGTACCAAGTCATGGTCCTCCTCAAGGCCACCAGGCTCTCATCTGCAGACCAAATGTAGCAAAGGCAGCCTCTGAGTCAAAATCACCGTGTCATCCCACAAGTGCTTCAGGGGTCGCTGTCTGCCAGTGACAAGCGAGCAGGCTTCCTGCTCGCACAAACCCTTTAGTGAATGGTCTTGTGACCATCGTGGGTGGATGTTGAGGCTGGGAGATCTGGGTCCTGCCTGGACTTTCCTGCCCCTATCCACAGCCTGGGGATTTGAATCTCCACGCTAGCTTCCACTGAGGACACTCCTGAGTCTCTTTCATGTCCCCCTTCTCCTCCCTGGCACTCACAAGGGAGGAAAACGAGAAGGGGAGATGGCTCAGTAGAATAAGCACTTCCCTGGCAAGCAGAAGGGCCTGAGTTCAATCCCCAGTTTTGAAAAAAAAAAAAAAGAGAGAGAGAGAAGGACAGGAAGGGAGGCCGAGAGAGGCAGACAAGAGAGAGACTGGCCCGGGGACCACCCCTGTACCCAAATAGCCTGAATCCGAGGTGCCTGCTGTGAATGGCGAGACCAAGGGACGTCTTCTCCTTTGTGCTCCTCCAGCTCTGGCTCCTCTCCTAAATTACATTCTCGTCTCTGAGATTCATCTTCATTCAGGAGAAAGCAAAGACTTTGGTCTTTTAAGGGTACTTTTTCCTGAGCTTTTCTGGGCCTCCGCTTTCTCTGTACTTCCCCCGTGCCGCAGGGGAGAAAGGACCTGAAAGGGAGGTGTCAGGGTTTCTGCAGCGCTACCCGCAAGAGCTGGAGGTCGGGAGGGGCACCTCTGAGCTGTCCCCAGAAGTCTTGGCAAAGCACACACATTTTCTGGCTTCAAAGCCCTCAACAGAAAAGTTAGAGGAACACCAGGCTGCAGGAGGAGGGAGTGGAGGAGGCCCATTTTGGGAAAGGAAGGCTTAGGCCATGTGGAGCCCGCAGAGCCCTGGCTTCTCCCTCATGGTCCAACATCTTCTGGTAGAGAAGCAGCAGGACGCAGGCTGAAGAGTCAGCAAATTCCTGTCAGAGGAATTTGTGTTTTGAAGACTTCATTCAGAATCATTTAATTCTAGCTGGAGTCATTAGAGTATGTCTGCTAGAGACGGAGGAGGCCCAGGCCCATTCTGCCCAGCCCACATGGCACTGGGCTGTGGTCCACATACAGCCTTGGGGAGGGGAGGACATACCCTACGCCTTAGGTGGAGAAGGGGATCGCCTTCACCAGATCCCCTTCTTTGCTTGTTCTGAGGATCTTCCAGGCTACCAAGAGGGTCCAAATGACAAAGTGCTGAAGGGGTGTTCAGCTGTGTGGTGATGTTCGCACATGGGGGGTCCTTATGGGAGGGGTCTCCCTCCTCCTCACTTCCTCTTAGTGGGAAAAGCTCACCAGGGGACCCTCCCTCTTCTTTCCTTGTTTTCACTTCCTCCTGAGTCCCAGGATGCTGCCAAAAGAAAAGACTGCCCTAATTAGGTGTGTGTGTGTGGTGGTGAGGGGAACCTGGAATGTGACCAGCCTTCGGAGTCGTCTGGAAATTCATACCTACTTCCAAGGAAAAGCTAGGACTCCAGCTTCAACTAAAGGGCAGTGGCCTCCAGTCATTTATAGCTTGAGTCCCATTTCCAGAAGTAGCTTCAGAATCCATTCCCTATAGTGCTTCTGCCTAGAGGAGGCTCTGGGCATTGCACTGTTTGTGTGGTAGAGGGTAAGAGGCATGCACAACTGGAAGAGCTGTGTCAGCCAGGAACCCCCTATGGTTTACTGGGTTATATGCAGAATTGGGGAGGGTTTTGAAAATTAGTGACTGAAGGGTCCCAACAGTTCACGATGCTTACATAGTCATTTGATCTTGGGGAGGGGAGGTAAAGACGTGACTCTAATGGTTAGGGAACAAGATTGGTAATAAGAGATGAGTGTTAGATTGGGAGTCTTCAACCCAGGATGGAACATAGCCTCCAACAAATATTTGTTTGCTTTCTGATCTTAACATATAGATGACTTTGATGAAAAGAGTGTTAGGAGGGAGAGGTCCTTGAAGACTCCTTTTTTAATCCAGCCCCAGTTCTCTAATGTGTTAGGGTAAGAAAAGTACAGTTCAGTCTAGTCCAAAAGAGACCAAGGTGCTAAGTGACCTCATTGTTTCCTTGGATGTTTGTGTTACTTACGTGAATTGCAAAGGCCACAAATCCTGGGCCACATCTTTTCAGAGGATTCTTATCTTGAATGATGTCCAAGAAGGGTGCAGGGCTTGTGCGGTGGAAGGGGGAGCTCCCACTTACTGAGGGTTTAAGACTCCCACTGCGCAGTGGTCTATATGTGATCTTGCTTGATGCAAATGCTATTATTTTAGACATTAAGACATTATTTTACATGACTTTGAGATTCAGAAAGGTTAAGTGACGTGATTAAGTATCGTGTTACCAGCTTGAGAGGGCTTCCCTGCAGTGGATACTCAGTAAACATCTGCTTATCAGCGAAGTGGATAGCAGGGACAGGGTCTGAACCTAGGTTTAATTCAGCTCCAAAGTGGGCGCTGTTTCCACTCTGTCTTCTCGAGCCCAACATACAGAAAGTAGCAGCTGCATTCCCCCAGGCTCTGTACTCCGCTGGTAAGCTTTGTCCAAATAGGAGGGCACCCAGGAGAAACCTGAGGCCATGCACCCGATAGGCGGGGCTGACCAAGCGCTCTGCAAAGCACTCAGCTGATTCAAGCCAAAGGAAACTTAAAAGGCGTGCACCTTGCAGCATGCGTAGTTGTCAGATAGATACCCACTCCAACTAGCCCTCAAAAAGGTGAGACGGGGACAGGGTCAGGCAGCGCATCATAATGCTAGACTTAGTACTGAAGCCAGGGTAGTGGGACAGTTTGACAACAGGAAGACCAAGAATTAGGGAAGACCTAGGACTTTGAAGGAGTGTAAGGACCTCTACTAACCTGCCCCTTACTCTCCTACTTATCCTGCCCCTCCCTATCACCAACCGGTGTGGTTTCCGTGCAGACTGCAGTGATCATAGGAATCACCCTGCATATAAAATTGTGCAAATGGGGAACACATATCTAGGGGTGCACTAAGTAGAGCCAAGGGATATACGTACACAAATGTGAAGAGAATTTGCAAATCTTCAACTTTCACGTGGGTTTCTCTTCTGAAAATTGGCCTACCCAAGAGAAGTGCCTATTGATGAAGCCTGGTGCTGGTTCTCTCCTCTCTCTCCCCCTTTTCTGAGCAGCTTCTGACTTGTACCATGTAGTTGGCCCGAGATATTTGCATCTCTACTCAACGTGTTTTGTCTGTTTTTATTCCCTGAACAACACTACTATTTATGTAGCACTTGTATTAATTATTGTAAGTAATGTAGAGATGATTTGTACTCAGTATACAGGTAGACGTATTTAGGTTATATGCAAATACTGTATCATTTTACATGAAGAACTTGAGCATCCACACTTTGGTATCCATGGGGGTCTTAGAATGAGCCCTCCTTAGATGCTGAACGATGACTATAAGGATCACTGTTGAGATTACAACAGTGATCCTTAGGATTATTTTTAAGGATTAAATTACCTAAGGATTATTTTTAAAAATTCATATGTCTAGGCTGCATCCCAGATGTTTCAGAATTACTGAATCTGTTCTCCTGTACCTTTGACTCAAGTGAGTTCTATTTAGCCAACAAGACTACAGCGCATGCACTGGCTGTGGGGAAACATTCTCCAAATGATACCCATTCGATGGCCCAGAGTTGGTCTCTGCCACTTCTCTCGTATCCCTTTAGGTGAGTACCTTATCCTGCCCAGTTTCATTTCCCTTTTTGTAAATGGGGAGAGCTATTGTTCCTACTTCATAGAATCGATATGGGATTAAATGAAACACTTCATGTGTATAGCACAATGCCTCGCACCTAAGTACTCAAAACTTAAATTTGCTATTAATTATATAGTATTAGCATTTTATCATCTATGTAATTGATCTCTGTAAGTAATCTCTTGGCTTTGGTGGTGGGAATAGGATCTGATCGTGTTAACAAAAATACATGAAAGAAAGGAAAAAAATCCAAAGTTTATTAAACATGAAGAACAACAGACAAAGATTTGAACTTAACAGCATAAATACCACCAGTATTATGGTGTACAAATCAAACTAACCTCATATTATCTTGTACCTGTTTAACAGATGCGATCTTGGTGGTGTTGCCAAAGGATGATGGGTTACTGTTGGGTAAGGTGCTCAAAAATTTGATATTTGATGTCTTCAAACTTTCGTACACACATGCACACACATACACATATGCTCCCCTGGATGTATGTATCTCCTGAAAAAAATGCAATCAAGTAAGTTGCTAAGTTGAATTCCTCGAAACCTAGGATAAAGTTTTGCCCATTTTAGAATGATTTTACTTTTGGAAAACACCTAAAGAATTTGGCCTTGTCAGTGAGGGAACCTAGGAGACTTCCTCAGAAAGAGGACATACTGGGAGCAGAGGTGCCCACCACTGGGAGAGCCTAACACCTCACTCCAGTCAGCTGCAGGTGATCCTGGTGTTGAGTCCAGGGCTCCAGGGCCACACAGCCAAGTAGGCCAAGTGCTGTGGGATCTCATGAGTTAAGCAGGATACAGTGAGTGTCTCTTAAAGGGAAAATTAGATGAATTACTAGAAAAACCAAAGACTGCCTCTCCATTTTACAGTAAGTCTCGGTTTTGTTGATGCTTCTGAAACCATACAACAGACCTTCCGAATGAACACTCAGAACCCCTGTGAGTTCCCACACAAAATCAGTGCAACAGAAGCAACCTCTGGGGAATCTCGCATGACTTCTGCGAATGCCAGTATCCCAGCCGTGCTCTCTTTAAATAAACCATCCTTCTGCTTTGAGGGGAGATTCCACGGAGACCTTATGTGCACACAGACCAAGTCTGGTCACAGTCTTGCTCAGCGTGCTTCTTCATGATCCCAAGTGGCTAGCTATGTTCTAAAGAGGATGGGAATGTTCGCAGCCTCCCCTCAGTCAGCCCTCCACCCCTGCCCCAACGTAGCTTAAGCAGAAAGAGGCTCCTCATTTTTTGTCCTTCTTTTCAAAGTTAGGATGACATGACCTTATCTAGAAGGCCTATGCTGCTCACTTCAAACAATGTTGGCATGATACGACACGGACTCATGCTAATAGCTGCAGTCTGCAGACACTCACGGACCTCAGAACCCACATCAGTACAAATCAGACCAAGCTTCCTACCCCAGTCAGCTAATCCAGGAGTGTGTATGTGTACGTGTTCATATGTGTGTGTGTGTGTGTGTGTGTGTGTGTGTGTGTTTACAATGACCTACATATAAGGCACCTGTATGGACTCTGTGTTTAATTTTTTTAAAACGAGGTAGGTTTTTAAAACCTTTCCTGGCACACAAAGTAATATTTTATCATGATCTTTTTAATTCTTCTGCAGAAAACATTTGTGATGTTTATTTGATAGAAACAACCTAATTGCATGAAAGATCAGTGCTCAAATGTGTTGGTTTTTCTACTACTATTTGATAACTCCATAATCTGGATGGTCTGTATTATAACCCTTCGATGTCTCTCCGCTTAAAGATATAATCAGTGTTTGTGTCATGACTACTGCCATTTTACGAGCTCACAGGTGGCCTCTTCCTCTGGACCAAG
The DNA here is from genome assembly GCA_002564305.1 of Octomys mimax. Lineage (NCBI taxonomy): Eukaryota > Metazoa > Chordata > Mammalia > Rodentia > Octodontidae > Octomys > Octomys mimax. The sequence goes on from NDGM011198843.1 coordinate 19,656, forward strand.
GCCAGCTCTATGACTACTTATGGCACTCACTGAATATCTTTCATTCAGTTCTACGTGAGCTTGCCAAAGATTCTGTTGATGTGTATTAGTTATGTCCCTGAATGATGTATTTCAATTCCAGTATTCCCTCCCCTTGTGCCATAATTTGCATTGTACAACAAAGGAGGAGCTTGGAGGAATATCCCCCTGGTCGCCTTTCCTGAAACCATGGCACTACAGAGGAACACTGCTGATGAACTGGCAAGGAGACTCACCACATCATTAAAGAATTTTATACTTCAGAGGCAGGAAACTAGGAAACTCCCATTGATGAGAGGGGATTTTAATCTGGCACAAAACGCTTGTTGGCAGTAACAGTAGAATCTCATGACATTATATAACTCAGTGAAACAAAAGAACATTCACCTTTAAAGTCAAAACATCTATCAAATTATAAGCCATACACATAGCACCGATGTCAGCCTTGTACGGCATGAGACAGATGCACAGGCCCCAAGAGAAGGACAAAATCCTTCGGGGTGCTGGCAGCAATGCCCCAACCCAGAAACTCAGAATTCTGAAGTGAACATTTTTGTGGCAGATGCTCTTTCGAAAAAAACATGGCATCATCCAATAAATATTTGACTAAAATCCATTTTGTGCTTTTGGGTGATGTTAACTGACTTCTTTCTGAGACCTAGTAAGAAATAAGAACGTGCTGGAGCAGGAGTCGCCACAGCAAGCCTCGATACTGTCATAAAATTTTAATTTAAAGCAGAAAACATGCTGATGTGTCAGTAATAGCCTTAAAATATTAAAGACTTCAAAAACCCCCAAACGCTGCTTCTCTATACAACATTGGTGAATATATATCTTTGCTATATAATTTTAAAACATGGAACAGTTTTTCCTTTTTCTTTTTTCTATATATAATATATGTCTTCCAAAATACATTGTCAGTATTTATATCTGAAAAATACTGTACAAAAAGAACTTCCTATAATTATTCTGTATAAACATTAAACAATTTAACAATCTCTCCTTTTGGTCTGTAGTAAACATTTGAATCGATGGGATCAACCACAGTCCGTGACAACACCATCCTCTCTGAGATACACCAGTGTCTTTTACATTCATTTTTCAGAAGTCCACTTTATAAGAGCACACACGTCCAAAAGCAAACAGAGAAGACGAGACGTAAGCTCCAGAATCATTAAGTGATGAGGCATTCAAAAATAACACCACGGGGAGAAAGGGTTGTAGAAAACACCAACTTAGGAACTTAACTGATGTTTCTTTTTTTTTTTTTTCTTTTAAACAGCCAAGTATAATTCACAAAAATATATATATTACCAAAAAATGGGGAAACTGAATCTTAAGTCATTTTTTAATATTAAGAGGAATATGCAAAAAGTCAACTAGAAAAATTGGAGTGGGGTCGGTGTGGGAGAGGGAAACAACAGAACCAAACAGATCAAAGGCTACTCCAAGACACTTTTTTTTTTTTGGCTCATGTACTGATAAATTAGCCCCTTAGTCTTAGACCTCTCCTTGCCCTCTGCTTCCCTGTCCTGGGGATATTCTGCTCATGCGCAAATGCATTACTTTAATTTTGTGTTTTAAAAGACAGTGAGATCCTTAGGTAGGGAAAGACATCCTACGTCCACTAGTAATACTCAGGCAGCATGCTCTAGCGTACAATAGGATTATTGCTTTAGGTACAGACAGTGCAAAAACACACTCTGTGTTCTAGAATAGTACTCGTACTTATCGGGGGTTGGTGGAATTCAAAGGAAACTTAGTAAGCAGCAGGAAGTAAATATGGGATCCAATAAATCTAAACAGCACTTTAATTTGAAGACAATTATCACCAAAACTGAAAAAGAGGAAAGCAACCTATAAAGGAACAGACCTGCGGTGTAGTGCTAAGTTATTCTGCGCACCTCATTAGCATGGTAACGTATGGATTAAACAGAAACAAGAGCTTGCACTCTCGAGGACTGCGAACCGCTGTTTTCCCAAGGCCTAGTGACGCCCAGCAGCGCCCAGAAGAGCAGGGGAGCTGGACAACGCAAGGGCAGGGCCGCGCAGGGAGGGGGCGGCGACCACGGGGGCCCCCAGAGTCTAGTAAAAACATGGCACCTTTCTTTTGGGGGGACTAAAAGACGATGAGAGGGTTACCTCAACATGGCAAGTGCAAAGGGCCACGCACGCATCCACACACGCATGCGCGCACACCGCGGACCGCATGAACACAAGCACATGTATGCACACGCGTGCGCGCGCACACACTTTCTTCTCTCAAACACACACACACACACAGGCACACAGATGCACACCGAAATGGGGGTCAGTTGTGTTTATGCCTCTGGTAAAGTGCGGATGTCAGAAAGGTCGGTCTGGGTGCGGTGCTGTCACGCAGGAAACGAGCCGTCCGCCCTCCGTCCATCCGAGGCCAGCGCAACACGGCGGGGCCTACAGAGGCCCGTGCCTGGCCTCGTACTTGGCCAGTATGTTCTTGCACTTGCCCAGCTCCTTCCTCAAGTCAGCCACCTCCTGGCGGAGGGCTGAGTTCTCCTTCTCCAGGAACGAGGCCCTGATGGCGATCTGGTTCTCCTTCAGCCTGCGGGCGTCGCGGGAGCGCTTCGCTGCCATGTTGTTCTTTCTGCGCCTCGCCCAGTACTTGTCATCCTGCTCGTGGGTCACAGAGGGGGAAAGGAACGAGGTATTAGATTTCAGCAGCGCAGCACCACCTGGGAAGGCCACCCCGAGGTGCCAGCCCAGGTGCACAGCACGGTCTCCTGCCTTAGCCTCTGCCTGGCCGAGCGAACGGTCCAGGAGCCGTGGCTGCCTTCCTGGAGCCGGGACCAACCTGTCCCACCGGGCCCTGGCTCTGTGCAGCTGAGCTCGTGCCCAGTCAGGTGGATACCAGCGCCTGGGGGAAGGCGAGCACCCGGAAACGCCTTCCAACTTTCCATACTCGCTTGGTCGCAAAATGTGGGGGAGCCCTTTTATCTTCCACAGGTACCGAGCCGCTCTTCTGGCTTGAGCTGGCAGGGTATTTTTGGAAGGCCATGTGGCAAGATTGCTCAACTGTTTTAATATGTACAGTATTGATCTAGTAACTCCCCTGCTAAGATTTCAGCATAGGGCACCCTCGTGCCAGTGAGCAGACACAGGAACAAGGTTTTTACTGTAGCATCGTTTGAAGAAGAAAAGTAAGAGGGAAAGCTAATTATCTGCATGTATCTATCATTTTGCTAAGAGTCACACAAAGGGATACTTCTACAGCTATTTAAAATAAGGACCCTACTGAAAGATAAAGATGTTCATGACGTATCACACTGTCAATGCAAACAATGGCAAACTGTTGGTAAATATGTTTGGTTTCATCCCACTTTGATTAAACATTGTGATATAATGTGTTTATAGAAAGAGGCCTACAGAGATTTATCCCAGTCATGATGGACTTTTTAGAGCTTTCAATGATAACAAGCAGCTGGCAGCAGAACGCATGCCACGGGTTCCCTGATTTATGGCAAGCTATACAGACGATGCCTGTGCAGAGGAGGCTGAGAGAGGCAAAGGAGAACAGTAGGATCTCTTACTTTTTATATCTGTCTGAATCACAAGACTATCATACAATGGTGGGGAGGGTGTGTATGGTGATTGTTGACAACAGAAATTTTAAAAACCTTCCAACCTGTCACTAATCAGCATACTCGTATAGGTGATTAGCAATTGACACATTTCCTGCTTAACGGTTCTCTAGGTCTCAGTGGCCCTAACTAACTGTGGTCTGCATGAAAACAATTCTTCCTTTTCGCTCATTGCTGCCTCCACCCGACCAAAACAAAAGAAAGCTTCCTTACTAAGGAAGGAGTCTTCCTTTAGACCCTCCCAGTTCACTGATGGCGTTACTGGATGAGGTTGGCAACTCTCCTCAATGGCTTCCAACAGCATCTCCGTCCATCCTAGCCAAGCTAACACCTATGCAGTTACGCGGCACCCAAAGCAAGTGCGGAAGGCCTATCCTCACCGTCCCCAGCACTTCCAGGGTGGGAGCTGGCATTGGAGGAGGGCACACGGCGTGAGGTCAAAGCTGCAGGAAAAATCCAAGAGGAGTATCGGCCCCCAGACACGCTCCTTCCCCCCTGGGGACATTTGCCCTGCACAGAGCCAGAGTGTGAATTGAGAAGTGCGTGAAGGTGCCTCCCGAGTGCTGGTCACAAGCTAGTACTGTCCCTTTATTTCTAAATTATCCCTAGCACTAACTGTACTTTTCAATAAGCAAATAGAAAATTTTACATGCTTAGATCTGGTAATCTGAACAACTCCTTTCAAGACAACAATATGCGATACCACAACCATTGTTGAATTCCTACCATCTTGTTTTCAGAATTTCTGAATTGCTTCTAATTCTTTCATTATTTTTTATCCTCTCTACAATAAAATTACTGCAAGCAGGTGCCGGGGCCGGGAGCTCGATCCCCTGGCCTGTCATACTGGTCCTGCCCCAGGGGCACGCTGAGACGGCAATCGAGACTGGGCATGGTGGCACACACCTGTAATCCCAGCTGTTGGGGGGCTGTAAACAGGAGAATCACTACGAATCTGATCTAGTAGTGAGACCCTGAACACCCTGGAGACCCTTCCCTA
>NDGM011198844.1:0-19570 GCA_002564305.1 Octomys mimax
TAGAAGTCCCCACCCTATGACTGCATGAGGCTTTGGGGGGACACCTAGACACAAACCATAACACATGCCATAGTCAATGTAACGATGATTTATGATGGTGGTAATGAAGCTGACAGAAAGCAGTGCACGGCGATATTAGTGATGAAGTATATATTTTCTGTGACCCACAGATGGTGCAGTTTGGTATTTGCAGTAGAGAGAAAATGCTAAAGTGTCTAAAAATGGAGATATATTATCAAGTTTATGTTTCAAATATATTTCTGAAATAGCACTCTGAGGAAAGAATGTTCAGGAAGGTGAGAAAGTGGCTGACGGGATGCAGATGGCAATGATGGTGACCTGAGAACAGAGAATGGCTAAAACCTCCAGGAGTTATTTGCAGACCCTTGATTACGAATCAGTACGTGTGGAAGCGCGAGGTTATGATATTATAAGCAGGCCTGCCTCTTTAAAAATGCATTTAGTATGGGTTCTACAGGGTCTCACGACACAGAGCAGAGTCCTAGTGATCCTGCTCTTTTCAGCCTCCCAAGCTCTGGGATTACAGGCCTGCACCACCATGCCACAACTCAGTCACCATCTCAGTGTGCTCCAGGGGAGGGGCAGGCACAGCAAGCTGGGGAACGAGTCTCCCATCCCTGTATCTGCCTAAGCAGGCACTTTAATCCCCTGAGGTATCTGGCCGGCCCTAAACAGGCCTGCCTTTTAACCAATTGTCCAATTGTAATTATTAATAACATAGGCTTTTACTTGTGAAGGTGTCCTGGCATGGACAATAAATTACAAAGTAAAAGGTCTCTATGTGCTAGAAGGGAGCTTTAGTGTAACCAAACACATCAGTGTAGTAACTTGTATCTCATAAATACAGTAAAGTATTAAGGGAAATAGTTAGGATTAGAACACATCTGCCAGATTCAATACTGCTTTGTAATTTCACTCCTGAGAACAGCCCTGAGAACAGCCCTTTGAAGTGGTTCACATTGTTGTTCTCATTTTACAAATGAGGAGACTGTAGCACATCTCCGTGAAGCCATGTGCTCCAGCGACAGGGAGGGCAGGAACGTGGCTGCACACCAGGCCTTCTGGCTCCAGGATCTGTGTGCTTGACTTAAAGAGAAAAAGTTCTAAAATATGTACTTCTCAGAGTATGCAAGGCTCTGAGTGGTATATTGTAAGTTACAGGGATTTCCTGCAATCAAAGAATTTATGGGCAGTAGCAGAAGAAACTATTTCAAAAGAGAAGGCACAAAAAGATAAACTCAGAGTAGTTCTTTAAAAAAAGTTATTTCATATAGATTTTAAAGAATGAGCAATACATTTGCCTCACTGGAAACAAAGTATAACTTATTTTACACAAGATTATAATGGTTCTCATTTTTTGTGCCCCCTCCCAATCAAATGTAGTAACTCAGTCTTTCATGTGACATTATACTAAATACATATAAAATACATTTTCCACCTCTCTTCCTTTACATTGTTTCAGATATTTTGTTCTAACAACTAGAAAGGTGACAAGAAAATTAGTAAGCTTTTCATTCTTGGAAGACAAATGCCACCACTTTTTAGTTACAACTACTCAACTAACAGAATTTCTTACATTAAAAAAATGAACAATATCAAGTTTTACAAGGCTGGGAAACAAATGAAATTTATATTTAATGCTTGAAGTAATGTGAATAATACAACTGCTTTTGTGAACTTTTGGTCATTGTGTTATGTTATATACTCTAGCACTTAAATGTGAAAAATTATCACTCTAGCTATACACCAATAAATAAAAACAAATAATGGAACATTATATAGAAATGAAAGCCTTCTCCCAGGCTTACTCATCCCCTGGAAGGCATCATCTTTAAGACCATCACATTTGGCAGCACCTAGATTTTGCAGGGCACACATTCAGATCAGAGCAAGAAAGATCTGACAGCACAAGACCTGTCTCCTTCCAGGCAAGACTTAGCTATTATTTTACAAATGTTTCTATGATGGTTGATAAAATTATCTGACATATTTCCCACAAGGGCAGAAGCCTTTTTTTTTTTTTTTCATTGTAGTGTGTTTCTAGTACCTGGTGCAACATTATCTCAATAAGCATTTGGGGCTGACAAAATAGCTCAATGGACTAAGCACCGGCTTAGGCAAGTGCAGAGACCGGGGTTTGATCCCCGGTACCACATGCCATGCTGGCCCCACCCTCAGGTGTGCTGAGCCAGCCACTGAGTCCAGATAGGGTGATGCATGGCTGTAATCCCAGTGCTGGAGAGGCTGCAAATAGGAGATCAGCCTAAATCTGAGCTGTATATCGAGAACCTCACCGAGAATGAATGCATGGCTCACTGCCAAGTTTAACATCCTTTATTCATCAATTGTCTCTATATTATTTTTGGAGAGTTGAACTCAGGGCTTCGCACTGAGCTACATTCCCACATCTTTTTTTGTTTTTCTTTAAGAAAGAAAAAGTCGCTAATTTACCCAGGGCTGGAATATGAGACTCCTTTTCTCACACTCCCAGAGTGTAAAGAATAACAAGTAGGCGACGTTAAGCTGTTTATCTTCTTTGTCATGAAATTAATGTGTTGTTTTCACTATACCTTTTGGTAGAAAGTTTGGCAAGATAATTATTAATCATGCATTCTCCTTTAGATCCTTTCCTTTGAAATTGTAAGCATGGGAATCCCACAGAGGAACAGAATTTATAGCTAAAAAACAAGCATTGGACAATGAAAGGATAGTCGAAAACCGTGCATATGTGAATTTTTTAAAATTGTTGTTAAAAAAGTGGGTCACCATTTTTTCCCAAAAAATAATTCCATTCACTTGAGTGTCAACATCTCCCATTTTTCTTGCCGCATTTTGAAGCAATTTTGGAAATTTTCTTTCGTGAGTGTCTGTACAGTATGTTCGGAAAGTGCTGTAAACATTGCCACTAATTGTTACACGAGAGAAAGGCAGCATCGTAAACAACATTACAGCATGTCCCCGTGTAGCTTAGTCAGTGGGTTTGCGACCTTATGAAGCCCGGCTCATCTTAAAGTCAAAATGACTGTGAAAGGTAAATGTTTATATCAACATAGTTCAATGACGCAGCTGTGATAGCCAGCCAAAAACACGCAGGAAAGAGGACTTCCAGACCTACTTCAGGAATGGCGACAAAGACAGGACTTAGGTTCAAAGCAAAAGGGGCTATTTCAATGTGAATTGATGGCATTGTGTCTTTTACCTTAATAGTTTTTTAAACACTGACTGTAGTTTCAATTATACTTTGATTATAATGGCAAAGCCCAAATACAGCCTCTTAAGCCCAAACCACAAGCCTTTGTATCTGTGCATGAGAAGTAGCATGAGGTCTTGTACTCTGCTCAAGCGTATCACCATCAGCAATCGGATGAGGTCTCTACTTATCTTCTACTTTTCCAGCAATCCTCTTCTGCAGTTTTCATGGTGACTCTGTCAATCATTGATGTTGAAAACTACTGAATTAAGCTAAAGCAATAAGACGGTGTTTCCTCCCCTTTGATTTTTGAATGTGCTATTTTATGTTTGTATGCTTTTATAGGAGCTAATGCCTTCTACTTGGCTATTCCATTTCATCCCAAACAATGAACCCACAGAGGGATGACCTGAATTGCTAGAAGTCTGGCAGCCCTACAATTTCTTCAACATTTTTTGTTATTATTATGAACAGCGCAGCTCCGAGTTCTAAACTGAAAACAAAATCATGGAACACAATGAATAAGCAGTGTACATGGAAGCTTCAAATTTAACCCATCAGGATGGCCTGATATTTGAATTTAAAAGGGGATTTCCTTATGAAAACCTAACAGACTGAAATGCAAAAGAAACAAACATTCAAGAAGGGTTGGAAGGGCCAAGGAGATAGCTCAGAGGCAAAAGTTCCTGCCTGGCAAGCACAAGGGCCTGACTTTGATCTCTGGTACTGCAGAAAACAAAAAAATTGTCATTTCATTCTTCTGTTTGGGGGCCGATAAGATATCTCAGCATTCTAAAGCGCCTGCTTCAGCAAGGTTAGGCAGGCCCAGGGGACCTCGGTTCAGTCCGCAGCACCTCCTGCTGCCCCAGCCCTGCCCTCAGAGTAGGCTGAGCTGGCCCCAAAAAAGGTTTGGGTGCTCTCAATAAACTTCTGAGGAAGATGCCACATCCCAAGTGTCAAGAGCGAACTATAATTTGAAAGGAAACCATTTTATATTTGTGCTCAGTTTTATCTTTCCTTCAGGGACTTTTCTGTCCAAAGAAAATTTATTTTAAATTGATTAGGTAAGGCTCTGAAAACCAGACTACTTCTGTACGCTATGACAGTTTTGCTAAGCCAAAGAATAAAGTATACCTATGGCAAAGAAAGGGACTGATTTTGAAATTCTTTACTATTTTTGCCGAACGCTGCTTACAATGCAGTCAAAGCAAATTAAAACCTCTCTGTAGTTTCTTTTAAAGGCAGGAGAAGTATCCACAAGTTTCATCCAATCATAACAAGAGATAAAACTTGGTTGGGAAAAATGTCACTTCTTTTAAGTTTCAAGATGTGCAACTATACAAGCTGTGTGTGTGTGTGTGTGTGTGTGTGTGTGTGTGTGTGTTTATGTTGGGTTGAAAGGGGAACACTGACATTAAAAACAAAGATCAAAGGCAAGATCTGGAGCTGGGGAGATGGCTCAGTGTAATAAATTCTTCCCTGGCAAGCACAAGAACCTGAGTTCAATCCCATGTTCCACACACACAGAAAAAAACCTCCATAAGGGCAAGATATCCTTAGAGGAGTTTGCTATCCCCTTTATTCCTTATATAATATATTTGTACCCAAAAATTCATACCTTGCTTCTACTTAGCTTATGACTATTTGGGAAAAATATGCATGGAGAAATATTAACCATGCAAAGATGTACATAAGCCTTCTAGTTCTTTGTAAGACAAGGCTTCCATCTCCGGAACAATCCCCTTCTGACCAAGCCCCATGAGTCCACCTTGCCAGTTCCTCAGACCCTTCTACCTGATGGTGCTGCTAACACATTTGTCAAGTGTTTTCAGTCCTAAGTACTTGTCACTTCACACAAACACACAGTTTCATGTGGTTCTGCCAAAATGCATAGACAACATTGAAAGTTGGTGTTCATTTAAAGAAGTGACCCCTCTTACAGAGACTCAGCAGAACTCCTAAAGCAACAACATGTGTGATCCACACATTTCATAGTCAGCAACATCTAGCACATTTTAACAACAGGGTATTTTCATTGAAGGAAAGAAAGTATTCTTGGTCCAAACTAATGAAATATTTTTATTTTAAAATTATATGTACATACACCATACCAACATATTTACTTATACACATATGCACACACACATGCACACCCACACATATATATTTGTTTTTTACATCCTTCCTCTACATTCATGAGAAAGAAAACCCTATAGATTTTGGTGGAAAACTTTCAGTTCTTTGCGTAACCAACATTTCATGTCTAGTGAAACACTGGCAGTTCCATCAGGATGATAACTAAGTGCTTCTGTCATCCACAGTTTAGAAATGCCTTTGTAACAAATGAGACTATGACCACTGGCCTGTAGAGGTCGCTTAATTCAAACTCATTAAATTTCCTAACATTTGTTCTCACCTGAGAATGTCCTATAAGACCTGTTTAGCTCTTCGTATTTTACAATACCTGGTTTTCTTTTCACTCATTCTTCATAAACAGTCAACAGAGATGGCCTTTGATATGGTTTGTATTAGTCCCCCCCCACCCCAAGTCTCATGAAGTCATGGGGCAGCTTCTAGAAGTTGTGATTAATTTGTGATCTAATGCTGGGATTATGGGTGTGAGTACTACACCTGCCCTGGGGTGGGCAGCCTGGATGCAGTATAAGGGAGGGAGAGAGGCTTGCTCTCTGCTGCTGCTGCTCCTCATTTTTTGCTCTTGCTGTTTTGCTGTTTTATGCCACCATGGACAGCTGGCCTCTGCCCTGTGCTGCTTTGCCTTGGAGTCAACCAAGTATGAACTGAAAGTTCCACAAACTGTAAACTAAATGAACGTTTCTTTCCTTAATTTTGGGTGTCAGGTATTTTTTCCCCAGCAATGAGAGAAAATTAACCAAGACAGCTTCTAATATGCAGGTATACATTGAGACTTTTATGGATAGGAAAATGATGGATAGACATAATCAAGAATAATTATAACTTGCCTGAAGTAGAAAGAAAAGAGAGCAAAGCATTTGGAACATATTTCTCCAATTGAACAAAATAAATGGCTATATAAAACTAAAATAAAATCACACATTATCCTGTTATCCTAATGTAAGATAACATTAATAAGGAGCTTATAAAAATTACCAGGAACTTTAAATATACAGATATGTTTACTTAAAAATTTTATGTGTTATAATAATTTCTGCTGAATAATATAAAATAAAGAATAGTTTTGTGCATTGGGATGTTTACTTCAACAATAATTTTTTATGACAAGTATGTTCTGTAACCTACATATGTGATTAAGACAAAAGATAAATTATTTGTAAATTATTTGATACCTGAGCCAGCCAAATAGCTCAGCAGGTTAAAGCCCCTGCTTAGGCAGATGCAGTGGCCAGGATTTGATCCCCAGCCTGCTGTGCTGGCCCCACCTCCAGGGTGCGCTGAAGTGGACATTGAGATTGGGCATGGTGGCACACACCTGTAATCCCAGCACTTGGGAGGCTAAACACAGGAGAATAACTACAAGTCTGATCTACATAATGAAACCCTGTAGACCCTGTACTAAAATTTAAAAAAAAAGTTCGAAACCTATCTAAATTAATAGTGCTATCTTAGCAATAAATAAATCAATAAGCTTGACACATGTTAATATAAGAAAGGGCTTCACTGGGATAAGTGGACTGTTAGAAATTTAAGTCTTCTGGTAGTGAATATGCAAAAATCATGAGACAAAATAGAAAATTGTAAGTAAATTAATTATTATGGAGTTCTGAATATTTAATAACTTATAAAAGCCAAATGCTTTTATTAAGACCTTATTATACTAAGATTTTATACTAAACAATGAGAAGAACTTATTCTTATTTCTTAAAGCAATAACCCACCTGTAATTTATTTAACTTTATATATAATAAGCCATTAATACTGGAAAGATCGGGATGAAAACTGAAAGCTAGAACTTAGACTAAACTTTAAAAACGAGTTTAATTTTTACTAAGTAATATATACATATAAATCAAAGAATGATAAAATAATACAGTGAAAATAATTTTCCCTCTCACCATCAGCTGCCAATTTTCCCTTCCTCTATATAAACAAATACCTGTGTATATTATTTTCCTTTTCATATGCTCCACTATACATAACTTACTGCAGAGTGATTTTTTTTCAATTAGCAATATATCTTGGAAATATTTTCATATACATTCAAATCTGTCCTTTCTCATTCCTTTTATGACCACCTGGCATTCTGTCACATGGCTGTAGTACAGTCTGTACTTGTTGACATCTTTGTAAAACTAATCACTCAGCATTTCTCGTTATTTTAGTAGTTGTTCTTATTGGTTTACTACAAGCCATCAGAGCTCAAAGTAATGCGTTTCCCTTTTTTAGCTTTTCTCCTCCACAAAATACTTGCAGTTGCTTTAGAAAACTTGCTGATTTACCTTAGAAATATATCCATTACTCAACTATTCTTTACTATTTCCATTAAGCTGTCATTGTCTTTCACCTGGATTAAATATAATTGTCTCTTAGTTTTCTTTCATGTTTGATGCTTGCTTGCTTTACAGCCTAATATCAAACAGCACAAAGTAGGAGCTTGTTTATTGAAAGGTAAGGCAGAACTTAAGAAATGGATAAGGTAAGCACATATCACTCCATCTCTCCCACTGTTAAAAAGAACAACCTGGAAGTGATTGCATTCTTTTATTTTTTTTTTCTTTTATTTCTTTTGATTTAGCCTCAAGGCCTAAATTAATGAAGGTGAGATTAGTGGACTACCAAGAGCACAAAGCTCTCAGAAAAGGAAAAAGTACTCTTTTAGGGCAGAAACTAGAAAATACATTTTTAAAAAAACCCTTTTCCTTTGGAGTGTTGGAGAAATCTGTCTCTTTTTCTCTTTGTCTCTCTCTCTCTCTCTCTCTCTCTCTCTCTCTCTGCTTTCCCCGTCTTTCTGTCTGTTTCTCTTTCTACAAAAACACACACATACACACACACACACACACACACACACACACACACCACATACTTTGTTCTGCATCCCTTGAGTTAGACTCATTTATAGGAAATACAAAGGAGTCAGTGAGTTTGGTATAATATCTTGGAACAATGGCCAGAAGGTCAAAGCTGAGGTCACTGGTACCCAGAATGAGATCTGGAGAAAGAGTATAACTTAAATTCACAGATTCATCACTAAGCTATGTATGTGTGGTGTTGAATAAATATATGAAAAAGAATAACAACTTATGTATGATCTTTAAGAATTTCCAGGTGAGGGCCGGGGAGCTGGCTCAGTGGAATAAGCACTTGCCTGGGATGTGCAGTGGCCTGAGTTCAATCCCCGGTTCCGCAAAAAAAAAAAAAAAGAATTTCCGGGTGAAATCTAGCAACTGGTCAGTCTATTATGTTTGAGTTAGTCAGGACAGAACTGCCAGCACTTTGGTAACTAAATTGATCCTAGAATTAATATCACTCACAGGAACCTAATCTGATGACTGAGTGCTAAAACAGATTAAAGAAAACCAAACCAAGAAAACACCAAAAAACCCCTGGGGATTTTAACAGCCAGAATCTCTAATCATAGTTCAACAATTCCTAACTGTAGGGCCAATTGGCCAATTAAAAGTAAATGTTCTGGCCAGGGAGATGGCTCAGTGGAATAAGTGCTTCCCTGGCAAGCAAAAGGGCCTGAGTTCAATCCCCAGTTCTGGAAAAAAAAAAAAAAATGTAAATGTTCCTTTGTATTTCTTGTGTGGAAGATATAATTTGCCAATTTTAATTACATCACTTGCTTTCAATTGTTCAGTTGTCTCAGTATTTTACATCGTCATCCCAGTTAGCATGGCTGTTACCAAAAACAATGAATCAAACAAACAGACCAATGAAATTTCAGGTTAGGATATGGAGAAAAATGAATTTTCAAACAATGTTCATAGAACAGTAAACTAGTACACTCTATGAATAACAGCATGGATGTTTGTTGTTGTTGTTTTGTTTGTTTATTTGGTACAGGGTCTCACTACACAGTTCAAACTACAGTGACCCTCTTGTTTTCAGCCTCCTCAGAGGCTAGGATTATAGGCACGGTCCACCATGCCCGGACTCCATCTCAGGCCCAGTGTGCCCTGAGGTGTGACCCGCCCTGTTGCAGCATGTGCTACCCTGGATCAAACCCCAGTCCCTGTGCTTGCCTAAGCAGAGGCTTAGTCCACTGAGCTGTCTCACTGGCATGATAACAGTATGTTTTCACTTTATTTTATTTTTTGACAATACCAGTGATTGAATTCAGGACCTTACACTTGCTAGGCAGGCACTTATGTCGCTGAGCTATCTCCCTGGCCCTTCTATGAATAACAGTATGAAGATGCTTAAAAACACTAATATGAAACTCCATTTATTTAGCTATTATACCACTCCTGACAATATATCCAGACACACCCTTATCTATTTAAAATCTTACAGTGAATTAGAAACATTTTAGGCAAATAGAAATTGTTATTTATTGAATAAAACCAAAATATACAGGAATGTACTCATCATGTAATAAGAAAATAAAGTATTTTAGGTTTCTGTACGTACTGAAGATAATCTGTTAAAAATGAAAGCAAATGTGTATATTATTAAATAAAAAATCATTGTTTTTCATTAAATTCATTCCTCATAAAATAGAAATACAATTCATTAGGCAAAATAAAAATAATAACAGGAAAATCTTAAACCCTGGGATTACAAGTATACAGAAATGCAAGTATTCAGGTTGATAAAATAGTCTCTATTTTCTTGTTTAAGTTCTTCAAAATATGTGTAAGTGTTGAAAGAAAAAATATAGAAGTTTTAGAGAATATTTTCAAAATATGTAAGTGCATCATATGATACTGTGGAAGGGGGTGGGTCCTAAAATTAAAAACAAAATCCTTTGAGGGGGAAGGCATCTACATTTTATTTGAAGTAATGTTAACTCTATATAGATTATCAAAATTATGTTTATACATTTTAATTCCTAGAGAGGCCTCACACAAATATACTAGGATACCCAGTTGAAAAAAACAAAAACAAACAAACAAACAAACAAATAAATAAATGTCAATGGATGAATTATATTCTATAAAGTAGGAAAAGTCATGAAAGACACAGTAGAGGAACAACACCAAAATCACAACCAATGACACCAAAATGGGGAACAAACAGTAATCTAATGAAAAAAGCTAAATTTAATCCAATACAATTATAAATATAAATGGGCTGAAAGAACCACTTCAAAAGAATATAACAGAACAGTAGCCACGGTGCCTCACACATGTGAGAGTATGAAAAAATATTGAAAAGAAAATATTTTCAGGTTGAAGTCAAACAAAACTCAAATAGAGAATAGAAGACTCAGTTTTATCATGTGCTACAAACACATTTGAAACGTAACTACATAGAAAGGTACAAAATTATAATAACTGACCAAAATACGTGAGAATGAGCCTAATAATATCAGACAAAATAGATTTCAGAAAGAGAATAATTACCAGTGGCAAAAATGTACATAAAGACCAGAAGAAAAGCAAAAAGGGTCAATAAGTCCGGGTACTGTGCATGTGCACCTAATGATAAAATTTAAAAGCCTTTAAAAATTGGTCCAGCCAGATTACTTAGGCAGAGTGCAGCAGCCAGAGTTCAATGCAGCATCCTGTGCCGGCCCCGCCCCCAGTACACTCTGAAAGGCCGACTGAGGCTGGGCGTGGTGGCGCATGCCTGTTATCCCAGCACTTGGGAGGCTGAAAACAGGAGGATCAATAAGAGTCGGACCCACGTAGTGAGACCCTGTAGAACTTGCACTGAGGAAAATAATCTTTAAAAATCAACTGATAACAACTTCAAAGAACAAAAACTCAAAACGATGCCTGAAGACATCATTGTTCCTATAAATGTTAATCATCACATGAATGTGCAGAAAACAAAAGAGACTGCAGAACACTCGAACAACACTATTAACTTAAAGCTATTATCAGCATCTGCAGAATCCACACTCTTTTCAAGTTTATGTGGAACCCTCACTAAACAGACCGTATCATGGATCATGTACCGAACTTAAATTTAGAGGAACTGAAGTCCTTCGAGTTTGTTTTTCATCCCACAGTGCTATTCTGGAAATCAATAACCAAAAGACATCTAAAATAATCACAAAATATTTAGAAATGCAACACCTGATTTCAAAACATAGTGTTTACATATGTTCACAGTTTTATCTTAAATAATGCATTGCTTGTCTGTTGTCTATGTAAGAAAAATATGACTGTTCATAAATGTAAAAATTATTCATTGTTCATCTTTAGTAGAATATTAAGTTCTTTTATCTTGTTTAATAAACTAATAAATGTTGATTTATTGCTAATTTCTATGATCCCAGCAGATGTGAGTCTGAGAAGGAATCCTATTTAATGTTTTATCTTTTTTCTACTTTTTGAGTCTTACTTCAAGCATTTTAGTTCCCATTTTTAATTTCCTATTGAGAAGACAGAAAAGGCAAATCTAACTAACAACTATATCGGAATGGATTCTACTTTGTCATCAAAATATTTTCTTCTGTTCCTTTAATAATGGTCATTAAGATTCAACTTTGTAACATTTAATTTCCAGGAATAAGAGCTCACAGTTACAAATGAGGGAGTAATGGTATAATGTAATAATATTAGAATAAAGGTACATTATGGGCCAGAAAAGCAGGTCATCTCCTGCAGGCAAATGTTCCATCTGGGAGGGATATTTGCGCAGAAACTTGAAAGGTAAATGAAAATCTAAAGCTGCGGAAAGCCATGTTCAAAATATCAAGGATTCCGTAAACAGAATTTGTGAGAGAAAGGCAAGCATGTCAGTGTATTTAAAACAAATGATGTATGTGGACAGTTTCCTGGTAATGAGCATTGGGCAGCTGGCAGGTGTAAATGGTCACCAGGTCTGGACGGGTTTTGTTACTCAACCAAAGGAGGTGGTAGATAGGAGATTACCAAGGAAACAATGAGCTACTTATGAATTTGAAAGGTCATTCTGAGGACTGAGTAGAGTCCTAAAAGCAAATTTACAGTGAAAGATTCTGATTATGAGGTAAAGTACTTTGGATTTTATTGTTTGTTTGGTTACTTCATTTGGTTCATTTAGTATTAGGAATCAAACTCAGGACTGTGCTTGCCAGGCAGGAGCTATGCCACAGAACTATAACCCCGTCTCTAAAGTAGTTCCCTTCTACAGTAAATTGTTTTTTGTTTCTACCTTTTTGTTTTGCACATTTAATCCCTGCAAGTTCTCCAAATCAGTATTCATGCACAATTTTCTAGACAATTTTTTTCAATAGTAGTGACTCATAAACAACACTGATGTACTAAACTATGCACTTGAAATTCCCAAGTAACTTTTTGTCTCCTAAGAGTTTTCGCTTTAATAATAGGGAAGCGAGGTGGCCCTTTTTATCGCACATTAAAAATGATTTCACAAAAAAACCTGGACAAGTTGCTTTATGCAAGTCTCTTCTTACAAAGAGAATGGGATCTTAGACCAGTTGCCTGGGGAAATAAAATGTATTCTGAACCTTGCAAGATTAATACAATTGCAAAATTTGCAGTTTCCCCTGGGGCTAGTGTTAGTAATGACTCAGGGCACAGAGGACTAAGTGTTCTAAAAGTCTTCTTCCTTTCCTCCTTGAACTTTACTCCCATCCTTTTACGTCCTATTTGTCACCTAGACTTGCTGTCTTGTTTGGAGTATTGTTGAAGGAGACACATTAATACTGACATTTATTTCTCTTAAATGCTGCCCTTCATTTTCATCCCACTCCCTCTGGTCTCTCACCATCTCTCACTTAAACTTTGGTAATTACCTCCATCCAGGACAATCAATCTTCCACAGGGCTGCTGGAGGGCACTTTCTAAAAGATAAATCTCTTCTTATGGTTCTCTTTCTTAAATAAAACAACAGCAAAAGCACTCAGCAATCTTCTACCACCTTCAGGGAGAAGCCTACACTCTACCCATGTCATAGAACGCCTCATAAGAGGATGATGGCCGAGCTCATATGTTTTCTTGCTGCCTTCTCCCTGTCCCTCAAATTCTTTAATCTGCCTGATAGGCCAAAGTACACAGGACAATGAATTACATCACTTTTCTCTTTGTTGGAAATTATGTATGTACCACTTTCATTTCTACTAGAA
Organism: Octomys mimax; assembly: GCA_002564305.1. Taxonomy (NCBI): domain Eukaryota; kingdom Metazoa; phylum Chordata; class Mammalia; order Rodentia; family Octodontidae; genus Octomys; species Octomys mimax. Next base: position 13,392 of record NDGM011198844.1, read on the forward strand.
ATTATGTTACATTCACCTTAGATTTCTTGGTGTTTGGGACAGTTTCTGGCCAACTATGTTGAAAGTGTGTAATCCATTTTAAAGTGAAATAAATAAAAATGGAGTTAGTTAAAAAAAGAGCAATGAAATTCTATAATTATGAAAGAATTAGTTCTTAGAAATCAGAAATTTTAATAATACTGCTGTAGGATCCCTCTGTACTTAGACATTCAGTGTTTGCCTTTTGGTTTTTTTTTTAATGTTAATCCATTAAAGAACTTTTACAAAATATTTAATAAAATGCATCATGCAGCTGCTGAATATCTTATATTCAGTAAATATATTATTAGTTTTTTACAAAGTGTCAGTTTAATTTGAATCTGATTGCTGAATGTTGGCATAGTAACTCTTTCTTTATTTGAATTCATAATATATCAGTTCATGTGTTTTATTATTTTTAATATGGCATCAAGACACTCCAGGGTGCACTTCATTATTCCATTTATTCATGCCTAGGGTACATTATAGCTAGAAACCTAAAGGCTAAGTGCTTCAACTGCCCAAGTCATGTATTAGAGGATCAATAAAACACACCCTGGAGTATCTTAATCCTATAATACGTCTCTTACTTCTTATTGAAAGGGAAAAAGGCAATTAATCTAGAACAAAACTAATACTTTAAAATCACAACATTCTACTGTTACATATTTCATATGGATACAAAGGAAAACAGTGGCAGTTTCTTCTTAGGACATTTCTACAGAAATGATGAATTATGTACTCTTAGAACTGAAACCATAAAAAATATTTTCTGCCTTAAAAGCTTTTGTAGATTGACAGCTCAAGACTGTTTCGATCTGGTAAATTCTTATTTAGCAGTAATCCAAAACAAATAAATTATATCAGTAAGTGTGCCTTTTTATTAAGTATATCCCATAACGTACACCTTGTCAAGTGTTTCATACATTTTTGCTTTAACATAACACAACTTTCATCAGCTACAATTTTTCAGCATACCTTTTGCTTCTACTGTGTGTTTAGGATCAGTTTTTTCTTTTGTTATTAGCTTTGCCACAGCCAAGAAACCAACTGGCACATTATAGCTGCTCAATGAGTATATAGTTGAAAAGAAACAACAACTGTATTATAAACAACTTCAAATTCCATTTTAGAAGCTATTGAGCTATGACTACAATCATTACACATCCATAAATATTACATGAATATGAGTAATTATAATAGCCTTATAATACAAGGAACAAGAGTGCAATAATTACTTATGTAGCCTGTTGTCCTATTTTTACCTATTAGATTTCTTGATTTTCAGAGGAACACTGCAAACAAAGGCTTATTTCATCTACAAGGACAAGACATGTACTGAGACTTAAAAGAGAATAGATTTTGACTCTGTGTGACTGCAAATATACTTTGCTTTCACTGTAACCTTTGTCAGTGAAATTTGGCTGTCCTTTAAAACTTACTTTACAAACCTGTTTTGTGTTTAATCACTTAGAGATCATTTCTGGGGTCAAACCTACTATAAACTTTTATTATGACTGCATAGCAGTCAAGACCTCAAAAGTTTAACGAAACGTAGCAGACTGAATGCATGCAGTCTTAACAACTTTCATCTCACGTGGCATTTTAGTAGCTCTCACTTCTCTCTATACTTTTAAAGCAGAAAATCAATCCCTTCAAATTTAGACACATGTATACATAGACTCATGTAACGGATCAAAGAAGAAATGTAATATATTTATGTGAGTTTTCTAATTAGATGCTCATATTAAAAAAAGAAAAACTGCCATTTGAAAAACAGTAGCATTTTGGGTGGAATTTCACTATTATGATTGAATTTGTTCACCACAGAAGAATACATTTGAATACTTGACAGGTCAATAGAGAAAAAATTGCAGTGAGAATCTTTCTGAGGCTTCCTCACTTTCTTTTTAAATCTTGCTATGATTTATTACTGTTTACACTGACAGCTACTCATGTATGTAGTAGTAATGTTCATTACAACGTTTGCTGCACACAGTGAGAATGTTTGTTAAATTTCAAGCATTTTATTAGAAATTCACAACATAATCATAAAGACACCAGAAGCTCACCTGGATGATTTATAGAAAAGTGCAGAAAAGTAAAATGTTCATAGATTACTTTGCTTGCCAAGTTAATTTTCTGCTGAAAGGGTGGAAAAAACATGAGCAATATATACATATGAAAATGAGATGTGTATTTGATTTACTTCTGGTTTCAACAATGGGAGATGAGAATAAACAATGGCGTTGAACCCAAGCGTAGTGTTTTAACTTCATCTAAAGGATTTGAGCCTGAACGCACATGTTGTACTGAAACATTGAAGGAAATGAACTTCTGGAAAATTTTGTTAAAAGTAATGTTTCTGTGAGAATAGTTATATGGCTTACATCTAGATGCCCACAAAGTGGGAGAAGTATGCTTAGGAGGGGTTATGGGTGTGTGCCATTGGGTTTATAGCTGGGTATGATGTTGGCAGGCGAAGTCTGGTGGGAAGAGATGGGTCATTGTGAGCATTCTCTCTCTCTCTCTCTATCTCTCTCTCTCTATCTCTATCTATCTATCTATCTATCTATCTATCTATCTATCTATCTAGTTTCCTGTCTTATCTCTCCTCTGCTATGCCCCTCCATACTGACTCCCCCGCCTTCTCTCTCCCTGTAGACTATCGACTGAAATCTTTAAACCATAATCTGAAATAAACCTTTCCTTCTTTAATAAAAGAATGGGATCATGTGTTATTTCACTGATGAGAAAGTAACCAAAACAAAAAGCTTTGCAACAACACGAAGCATCTAGCACTCATGTGACTTTTATTTATCATACATCCTCAGTACCAGAAACAGCACCATAAAGATGACAGAGAATTTGCAGTCATTTGAAGGGTTAATCGAAAGGGTTTTATATTCCTTTATGTATCTTTACGATAACAACAGCAATAATTACTTTGTGTTAAACAATTACTCTAAGCAGGAAAGAAAATCAATTTGAGGCAATACTTACTATGGGCATATTATGAACAGTTCAGTGTTTATTACATTTTTGTAAATGACAAAACTAAGCTTAGTTCTAACCCTGGATACAAGCAAAGCCTTAGTTTCACATGTCCTGCTTCACCATGTATTTGCCCAGCAACAGGAAGATGCAGCACATTTTCATTTTTATTTTTTTGTGATAGAGAAGATTTCCCTTTAATGCTGCATCTGTTGAAAGCTTACTATGACTTCTAGGAAAACTACATATTAAGATTATTAAAACAAAGCAAATTTATTAATTCAGGCATGAAAAGTGGTCATTGCTGCTAGAGTAGTAGCATTTATAACACAGACTTTTAGAAAGATGGGTTAGATTTTATTAATAAATAATCAACCTTATAACAAAGGGGAAAATGATTGCATTTTTAATGCTGAGAAAGATAATACATTGTCCTTAGCAATGCTATCCCATGGTTAACCCTCTATTACTGGAACATTCTCCTGTATTTTAATTACATAAAATGTTATTTATTGTCACTCAATTTCACCTGAATAAAATGGGGAAAAATATGCTGGCTTTAAGAGAAACAAATTATATTTCTAAGTCACCATTTTAAGCATCCTTGCCTTCAGAAGCAAAGAAATAGGATACAAGAAAGAAAAAAAAAAAGAAGAATCCCAAAACACAGTGGATTTGAGGTTTTGTGTTTATATTGGAGATGGAAGAAAGAGAATGGAGAGGTGGTGTGGAGATTCTGTGCCAAAAATGTTATGCCCTTGCTGAGCAGTAGGCAAACCTCTTCTCCGACCTCCTCAAAATATAAAATGCAAAAAGAAGGCATGCTAGAATGCACACAATGCCTACTGATAGCTAGATTGACTGGAGCTGTACTTAACATGTTTTTTAAAAATTTCTTTGTAGTTAACTTGCTAAGTCTGCTTCTCAGAATTTTGAAATTCTAAAGAGAGGAAGAATCTTCACAATTGTAAGTAAATATTTGATAGATTTCTGACAAATTGCGGTAGATCATGTCATAAACTTTAGGGAACATCCACATTTATATAAATGACCATAGTTATTTACATTTCTATCGTTAAATTTTAATCTTTAAATGTTATAATGTATAATATAAGTTAGCAATAACTTCACACAAATAACTTTGAAAAAAAAATTAAAATAGCCATCAAGAGTAAGAACCACTAATAGAATAAAAGATATATGAATAATTCCCTTAAAAATAAAGAGACTACAAAATGTATGAGTTTTGAAGTCAGAGATAAAATTTTATTTAAAGTATGGAAAGCCTATGACTACTCACGTATTATAAATTTTTCCTTTAAATAATTATGAACAGATTGATAGTTAAGGCATGATGTTTGGAGATGTCATGATAAATTGTTTTTGTGCATCAGCATTAGTTTATCTACCACTAAAACTGAAAATAAAATTTTAAATTTAAATATAAAAGAATATTATGCATATTTATATAATTTTACATAAGTGTGGAAATATTTCTATACATTTATAGTACATGTAGTTCCTTGTATCTGGAAAAATGCTAAAATATAATAAAATTTTCAACAAATAACGATTTGTAACTTCCAAGAAGATGGAAGAATGGTGAACAGCAGAAAAACAGTCTCTCTGAGATTTGGTGTCCAGATGCTGCAATATCAATACAAAGAAGAGGACTGGAGGGGGCGTGGACCTGAAGCAAAGACCTGAAGCCAGGAATAGAGTGCACAGAAAAGGTGAAGACATGGCAATGCACAAGACGGAGGTGGCAAGTAGCAAATTCTCCTTGAGCTCTGGTAGCTTGGCAGGTTCAACACTGGAGAAACAAAGTGACTACAGGTGACCCCAGAGACCTTCACATAAAAGTGGGACAGAGCAGTAGACTGCAGTAGCTGGTAAGTTATGTGGCTTCAGACATCCCCCAAGCAGATAGTCATCTTGGAGAGATGTTGAATAAGCTTTAAAAAGTAGAGCAACTGAAGGCTCATTCCATGTATTGACTCCTAGGGTCAGGATGACATAGAAATACATTCAAGTCAGCTGAAGGTAAAGGACCTGAGTTCAAGCTTACAGGAACCACAGGGAGTACTGCAGGCTGAACTAATTAAGTTCCAACCTTGCAGGCAGAAACCAGATGCACTGCAGTGCAGCTAAAGGCTTCAGAAGGCCTACGGAGGTCATCCACTCCTCTAACATAATCTGTAGCTGAATACCTGGGATTAATCAGTGTGGATCTGGGATCTGTGTGCCCACTCTGTCTACCAGGGACAATGGAGATATGCACTGAAGTGGACTTTTTTTTTCCTGTTTTTTATTTTCTTTTAATAGATCTTGTTTTTAATTTTTAGTGTGAATGTTGTTTGTAGTTTGTTGATGCTGTTGATCTGTTCTTTTTTATTTCTTCTTTTTTCTTAATTTTTTCTCACCAGTTTCCAACAGTTTTTGAGTAATCTTCCTCTGTTCTTCTTCCTTCTTTCTAATATCTTTTTCTAAAGTTTCTCCCCGGAAGATAAAGTTGCATCTTGAGGACTTACCTAGTTTGTACGATTTTCTAGTTTAAATTAGAGTTTGTTATATAACCACAAGTCTGGTTCGTTCAGTTAAAAGAAGCAAATTAACAGTTATCACAATTTCTTATTTTCTAGGCTGTGTTTGATACTATTATTATTCTTGATTATACTACTTTAGCCAATGTGACTTTATTTATTTATTTATTTATTTATTTAGTGGAACTGGGGATCGAACTCAGGCCCTTGTGCTTGCCAGGGAAGCACTTATTCCACTGAGCCATCTCCCTGGCCCTATAATTGTTTTAAACAGAAGTGCTTTCTAGAATCTCAAGACTCAGAGTCTGTAGGGATAATAAATAATACTATAGTCAATTTCTGAAGAACTAGGTGCTAGAAGAAATAGACAGCAACTTCTCACCTCAATAAATTGAAAAGTTAGAATCTTGCAATAGACTCAAAACCCAAAATCCAGCTAAACATGGTAAAGAACATTGAGAAGTAGTCATTGATTGAGAGTTCTAAATACTAGCAGTAAAGCTATATGCCTTATAAAACTTATAGGGGACTCAGGTCAACAATTTCTGACATTGCCAGTCATCCCAATACTATTATGGGCTACTGGACTCTTTTAGAATATTTTGGTGAGTTTACACACCTATA
>NDGM011198848.1:0-24185 GCA_002564305.1 Octomys mimax
GGGGGGCTTGGTGACTATTTTTCTTAGAAAGCCAGACAAACAATTCAGGCTTGGCTTGGTAGCGAGGAGCTTCAGTGTGCATGGCTTTACCTGGCCACGGTCTGTGTGGGCCACGGGTGGGAACTCAGTGCAAACCAAAGGCCTCGCCTGCGCTTGTTAGCAGCCCTGAAAGCCTGCGTCTAGGAGCACCAAAGCACCACTTTGATGTCCCACTTTTAACAAATAAATGCATCAAGCAATGTTCATCCACAACGCCACTGCCATACTAGCCGAGTGCCTGTGTTCAGTCCTCTGTAGGATCGCTGTGCAGGCTGAGCTGACCAAGGCCCTTGAGACAATAGCTCCTCTCCTGAGACTTCAGCAGGCCGCTGGTTTTCAGTGACCCAGGCCCACATTGTGTTCTTTCTCTTTTATCAAATACCTGGAGAATCCCAGGATTGCAAAGGGCTCTGTAAGGAGATCACTATCAAAAGGAATATTCGGTCTGGTGGTGTACGTTTGAAGTAACTCTAGTCGAGGCTGAAAGAGTTCAATTTTCTTGTATTCTTAAAAAAAGCAACAGAATTTTGTCCTTTACTTTCTGGTTCTCCAACATTTTACAAGCCTTCCCACGTGGCACAAGGATTCCAAGGAATAATGCTGCTGGTTGATTTCAGACCATTTCACATACTGACTATGGTAATTAGGGAGCAAAAATACCTTTAGAATTAAAGAATGTCATTTGAGCCCCAGGGCTCCTTTATGAAAACTTAAAATATAGTTTCCCATTGTAACTCTACATTATAAAGATTTTTTTTTTAGTATAGGTTCTTATTACCCAGCTTGGACTCATAGTGATCCTCCTGTCTCAGCCTCCCCAGTTCTGGGATTACAGGCATACATAATCACACCCAGTTTGTGTGGCCAACACGGAGTGCCCAGCGTTCCAGGGCCAGCACAGCATGCCTCACCAGGGATCAAACCCAGGTCCTTGCTCTTGTGGGCAGGTGCTAAGACCACTGAGCTGGCTCCCCAGCCCTACATCATAAAGATTTAGGATGAAAATTTGCCAAAATGTTTGCAATATTATGTATCACATGTTAAACTGTTTATAGAACTTCATAGTTCACAGCAACCATAAATACTTGTGAAGCAAATACTTACTTAAGCAAGAAATTACGGTAAAATATATTTATTGCACCAGAAAAAGTGATTGAAAGTGTTTCTATGTTAAAAACAAATTTTTTTTATAATGATGGACATTATGTTAAAAAAAAAGTTTCTTTTTGAAAATGAATGCTGTTTTGTATGTCGGTGAATATAGGTATTAAAGAACAGAAAAGACACAACTTTGCCTGTGAAGTACATTTCTGCATGGTCACCTAGCACTCTGTAGATGGCACCTGCATGGCGTGGGCTTCATCATGTCAAGGCCAGCAATTTAGCAACATCACTGCAGTCAAATGTTGTTCAAGCACCACGTCTCTCCAGTGCCAACCTCTCCTCACACTGAAGCACCCTAGAACCCTCTCAGAGGAGCTCTGTGAAGCCATCCTGCTCTCCTCCTGCCTCATGAAAGTGCTAGCATGCTCTCCATCGCCAAGCATTCGCCAGCCCTGGATGCTCACGTAGAGGAAATCCTCCAGTCTGCAAGACCTTTCATATCTTATATCTTTGCTTGCAGAATGTCTAGTTCTACCTGAATAGTAGCCCTTGTCAATCCAACTTACTAGTACTCCACCATTTTATAATGTGCTTATCCAACCCTCCGTTGGCATCTGGGACCCCCTCTTTCTGCTGTTGTTTATACCACTATGCACATTTGTGTATATCTTCTGCGTGGAATTCCTCTCCAGTAAATACCTAGGAAACAAGTTCTGAGCCACGTGTCACCTCTAGATTTAACTTGAGGAACTTCCCAAGAGTCTTCCATAGTGGTTGCAACAGTCTGCATCTCTGAAAGCAGTGCATAAAAGCACCTGTTTCTCTGATACCTGTTATTTTGCTGAAAGTCATCGCGCTGTGCAGGAAGTAAAATTATGTTGTAGCTTGGATTTGCACTTTCTTAATCATCAGGGGTTCTGGGTATCTTTCCTTCTATCTTTTGGCTGTTGGACATTGTCTTACTCACTTTGCTTGTTGCTGAGACAAAATACTCAGCACCCAAAGTTAAAGGAAGAAAGGCCTATTTGGCTCACAGTTTGCAGAGGTTTCCGTCCACAAGCAGCTGGCTCCAAGGCAGGGGGGCCTCACAGAGGAGAAACAGCCCATGGCAGGCAGAGGCGGCATGGCAGCAAGGGGCGACTGCACCTCCTTCTGTCCCTAATATCTTATGCAGGCTGCTTAGGGCAGGTAGCACCCAGACCCTGTAGCCTCATGCTCTTGGTCCGTGCACTGTACCATGAATTGATCTCAGCATCATACTCTAAATCCTTCCACCTATGAAAAAGCGCCGACCTGCAACTGTGTGAGGCTCTGAGGGAGCACCCATAACAGATATCTTTGAAGAAATGTCTGTTCAAATCCTTTTCCACTAAAAACAATGAATTGTTCATCTTTTCAGTATAAAATTTAAAGTTCTACATATATGATCTATACTAAGCCACTACTGGGTATATGATTTAGAAATCTGCTCAATTCGTTATCTCAAATTTTCACTTTCTTGGCAATCCCACTTGCTACGTGACAGCTTTTAATTTGTACGCAGTCCCACTTACCACCCTTCTCCTGGTCCTGGGAGTGAACCTGGGGCCGCACACACACGCTAAGCACTCGCGCTCCCTCCGAGCTGTGCTGCCAAGTCCCCTACTCCGCTGATGTCATTGGTGGTGCCAGTGTTGGCACCGCTCAAGGCGCTGTACAACCAGTCACTAGGTCCGAGACCATAAAGTTGTAATGCTGTCTTCTAAGTGCTTCACAACTCTATTAGTCCTATTTTTGGATCACTGTTCTGCTTTGAGTGAATGTTTGCCTATGGGTAAAAATCAGTTGTACTTTGGACTTTGTTCTTTCAAATTTTATCCCATTTATTTTTTTATCCCCTTGGCATCTGCTGGTGTTCAGCTGGCCATAGAGGTTTTGAGTTGTTTTGGGGCACTTACTTGTATGACTTGGTAGTTTAAAATCAGAAAAATACAAGTTTTTAAGTTTAACTTTTTAAAGGTTGTCTTGACTGCATGGAACTCACTGTAATTCCACAAAAATGAACTATTTTCACAAAAGAAGAAAGTAGTAGGTTCCAGCTGGTACTTAAACAGAACATTCCCAGACGGGGGGAGTACTGGGCCTTACTGGGCAGTGTGACATCTTCATATTCTGAATTTAAGAGATGTTAATAATTTCAACTCTAGTTTTAATAAAAAACCCTTTGTGGCTCTCCCCCAGTTGGGCCACCTTCTCGAGGTGTGCTTATTTTACTATCACGTTATGTCTTGTGGTCACATTGTCACTGCAGGAAGGGCTGGCACCCTACATTTAGCACCCTAAAAGCTTTAGAATCAACATTAGGCTAACGTTTTATCTGGCAGCTAACAGGTGCTAAGACACTGCCGTAGAAGTCGGCGCTTTGCAGGCTAACTCTGCTCCGTATCCACTGTGCGGCAGCCCTGGCCACAACTCCGGCCTGGCTAGAGCTCCATCTCCAAGTCTACACTGCTGGACTTGCGAGAAATGAGAGAGCAGGATGGAAGAAAAATGCTGTTCATGTCGTGGTGCCACCTTCTCCCACCCCAGACTGTCTGTCTTCCATATGGGATGAGGACAAAGGATACTGAGAAGAGATGAGAGAGAAGTTAAAGGAAAGTCAGGAAAAGCAATCCGTTCTGGAGTTTTGAATCACCTTAAGAAGCCAGACTGGATGCTACATATATAACAATTTTTTGTATATTTTTTTAAAAATTGCCATAATGGAGAACAGCTGACTATCACAAAAAAGGAAAGAATCCAAGGACAAGAAAATGACACAATGTTTAAATATAAAACTGTGTAGGGTTGATGGGCATTAGGCTGGAAACTAAGGACTAAATCAGGAGAAAACTGCAAAAGTTGAAGGTTCTAAGTGAAAAAATAATACATTAATGAGAATAATTAACAGTCAAGTTCTGATCTGCATAAAACATGAATGTCACAGAGGGAAGGAAAATAATATGCTTGTCAAAGGCTTCGTAGAGAAGAGGAGCCTGTAAACCTTCACACGGAAGGAGGCGAGCGGCCAGCGGTGAGCAGACCAACACCAATGCGCAGCTCAGGGGAAACCGCGGAGCAGGACGGCGATCTTCAAAGCGCAGGCAGAAGGCACAGGCCAGCTCTGCCCGCGGCTGCGCCGTTGCAAACCACAGAGCCAGAAATAACAGGTGCTCGCCGACTAGCTAACTGACTGGATGAGGCTGAAGTCAACAGACCGAGTTCGACAGGTCACACTAAGGTCCAAATTCAGGGCCTTGGGAATCGCTGTGACCCTAAAACTTGATTAGTATTATTCGAGAAACATTCCATCAGAAATCAAAGGTGTAAACTTGGGACATGACAGCCAGAAGAATAGCCCTGCAGCTGAGGAAAAGGCTGCAATGACTTCCTGAAGAATACGTCAGAAAAGTGACAATACTGAAAGCTGGAGACCAAGGGAGTGAGCTCTGGAATAGAAGATGTGATGATCAGGCAGGTGCTCAGCCCAGGGAGCTAGTCCTCAGCGAAGATGTGACAATCTGACGAGGTAGGGGCTGATGAAGTGTGCTGCGGAGAGCACAGTGCGTGGAGCATGGAACCACTGCTTTAAAGAGCAGAAAATTACAAATAATTGGAAAGCAATACTCCAGATTAACATTAAAGTAAAATTTAAATTAGAAAGCAAAGGTAAATAGGAAAAAGGGCCCAAGCCCAGTGCAGATCTGCTTGTTTGACCCCATGTGTGTCTCTCTGGTCTCCTTTGCTCTGGAAAGCTCCTCGGCTTCTCCTCATCACCTGGGCGTGATAAGGGGTACAAAGGGGAGGCTGGACACAGCTGAGGTGCTGGCCTGGGCGGTGGCTGCTTGTGGGCTCCAGGTGACGCGATCTCAGTGATGGGCCCCAGGAAACGGCTCCGCCTCAGTGTTGGTACTGCTGCTGCTGCTGCTGCTGCTCTCCAGCTAAGGAGCCTCAGCCCATCTCTGCACTGAGAGTCTAAAGCAGGTGTCTGCGGTGGATGCAGGAGGGTCGGGCCCTGGAGTGGACACAGCGCCACATGCACGGCTCTCAGCAGCTCCATCACTGAACACAGTGAACGCCTCAGCTGGAGGGTGTGGGGAGGACCAGGGTCACACCCCAGGTGTCACAAGGGATACACGGTGAGGACTGACTGGAGAAAGTGACGCTGCACAGGAGCACCAGGTCCACACAGCCGACAGAGACGATCCCATTGGTCACGTCATCTGGGCTCTAGATTTCTCTCCCTGGCAACTAGGGACCAGCACTAAAATTCACTTTAAACACCTGCTAGATGTGCTGACACCAGATTTCTTATACTTGTTGTAAATTAATTTATCTGTGATAATTGGGAATGATGAGAATCAGATAACTGTGGATGAGAAATTTGTAATACTCAGAGGGATGTACAGGGAGGTGAACAGGTGCCCTGGGCAGAGCGATTCCGATCTTCCTATTAATCAGGGTGAGCATAAAATGCCTCTTTCTTGAATAATAGGTACACAAAACTTCAACACTGAAGTCCTCATCAGAGAGATCTGTCACTGAGTGACATCAGTTTCTCTAGTGCTTCTGCAGAATCTGTTGCTATTAAGGGCGTCCGGCTATGCAAAGCTTGTACGCGTGCAGGCGGTGCTTCCAGAGTCCGTGCTCGTTAACGAGAGGATGGGCCCAAGCTGAACGCGACCTCCAGAAGGAGGCTTGCTGTGGTCGCTGTGTAGAAATATGGGGGTAACTGTGTCTCAGCGATGCTTCCGTGTGTACGTCTTTGACCATTTGATCATATTTTACATTTTAAGCTCGATATATTTTAGCTCATGTTGGGATAGTCACAAGAACTGTGGATTGAGCGAGTTCTGTGATTATTAACCAAAGTCTAAGTGTGCGGTTCTCAAAGCTCAGGATTTTTTTATTCCTTTAACCCTTTAGGTTTTATTTATATCATTTGTTCTATTAGCAATAAAAATACTTTCAAAGTATTTATAATTTATTGAAAGTTTACAATAATAGTCATTATATATTAACATAAAATGCATAGTTTAAAGAAAAATAATATTGACCAAAACTGAAGTCTACATTCAACCAGAGCGGCGTTGCTGCTTTGTATTTTTGCAGAACTTTGAACGCCTGGCTTAGGACAAGTCACCTGGACCCTCCCGCAGGCCACTGCACTCTCCGCCGCCAAACGGTGCTGGGTTGAGACAGGACGGAAGCTCGGGCTTGTGCAGCTACATGTTGGGCAGGGAGCGTATTTTAATTAAGTATTTTGAGATAATTATAAATCCGCACGCAGATGGCAGAGGTAGTATGAAGAGACCCCATCCGCCCTTCACAGGGTTTCACCCTGACACCATCTTGCATAAGGACAGAACAGTATCACAGCCAACCCCTGGACTATTAATGGGCTCAAAATCCAGACTCTTCCACCAAAGATGCCCCTCCTGCCGCTTGCACCTTTCTGCTTTGGCAGCCACGAGCTGCCCTCCTGCATGAATTACGCCATTCTAAGGATATTGCAGAAGTGAAATGTGACCTCCTAGACTGGCTGCTTTCGTCTTGAGTAGGTCCCTAAGCTCCATCTGCGCCGTCGCACGCACTGATAGCTCCTTCCTGCTTTCATTCCAGCGCGGCTGCAGCGCAGACCGAGCACCTTGGGAGCGGGCTCATGTGTGTCCTGCGGCTCGGTTTCCCACTCAAATCCCTCCCCCCCACCCACCGCCCTACTCCTTCCCTCTTCCTCCAAGTCCCCTTTGCCCATTTTCATCCTTGTTGGTCCCACTGATGAGAGGACAGTGGGCAGGGGAGCGAACAGAGCAAAGAGGCTGCGCGCAGGGGCCTCAGACGCTCGGGGATACCGAGCTCCCCCCTCACTGCGGGACGGCCTCGCCGCGCTGAGCTGCGAGGGACATCTGGATTCTGCGCAGTGCTTTGCTCTTCTGATAAAACTGCTGAAAACAGGAGCGTGCAGGGTTTTGTGCGAGCTGACGGGTGAGTGACCAGCAAAACTGCATTTTGGTTTTCCAGAAAAGGCCACACTGGGCTCGAGCGGCAGCAGCGCTTCAGGCCCTGACAGCCACGCGAGCGGCTCCACTTCTCCGGTCCTCGCTGACGCGCGGCGCCGGCGGCTCTGGTTTGCGTTTCAAGCAGCCTGCGAGGAGCTGCAAACGCCCCGCCGCGGCTGGAGCGACCCTTGCGCAGGCCGAGGACGGCCGGGCCTCGGAGCACGCGCTCACCTGCCTGTCCTGCTCGCGCCGCTCCATGGCCAGCCCCGTGTTTTGCCCATTTTTAAATCAGATTAGTTTATCATTGCTGAGCTTAGAGAACTTTCCAGGTATGATTTTTTTTCCTAGTCCTCTGTTGGATATATGGTTTGCAAATGTTTATTTCCAGTCTATAACTTTTTTTGTTCAATTCTCTAAACATGATCTTTGGCACATAGAAAAGTTTTTAATTTGTTGAAATAAATTTTATTAATTTCCTTTTTATGAATTCTTTGTGAGCTATCAGACTCTCCTTGGACTTTTACCTTTTTCCCTAAATAGTTTTTTGGTTTTACATTTTATATTGAAGTCTATGATCTTCTTTGAGTTAGTTACTTTGGTACCGTCATTTTTAAAGTACTAATTTTTGTAGGGTTTCAAAGGTGACAGAGGTTGAAATGTGTTTTTTTTTTTTCCTTCGGCCTCCAGGTCACCAACTGCCCTTGTTCTGCAAGCTGACGCCTGTCTGGGCCCTCAGCTCCTCCTTCTGCTTCCGGGTCTGCGTCTCTTCCCACGCACGCCCCCGCCACCACTACTGTGCCTAGAAAATGTCTCCACTAAGGAGCCTAAATTTTACACTTAACTCATTCATTTCTCAAAATTGTTTTGGCTATTCTAATTTCTTTTTTTTCTTTTCTTTTTGTTTGGTTGGTTGGTTGGTTGGTTGGGTTTTTTTGTTTGTTCTGTGGTACTGGGGCTTGAACTCAGGATCTTGTGCTTGCCAGGCAAGTGCTTATGCCACTTAGCTAGATCCTTGGCCCCAGATTCTAATTTCTTCATCAAAACTTTTAGCTATTGCAGTGAGTTCCTTTGATTTTTCATATAAATTTTATTATAATCTGTCTTTACTTTCAAAAAGCATTACTGGTTTTTGCTCAGGAATTATATTAAATCTATATATCTTAAAAATATATTTACAATGCCAGGCCTCACAGCACTAATCACAGAATAGTCCCCACTTTTTTAAATCTTGGATAATGTTCTCCAGCAATTTGTCCCCTTGAGTGTATGATCCCTGAAAGTTTTGTTACAGATGCACCGATTTCACATTTTACACCATTTCCAACAGTCTTGGGCTTAATTTCAGGCCTCACATATTAATCTACAGCCACAGCATGCTGTCACCTTGGGCCCCGCGAGCATGCGGGACTCAGCCGCTCTGGGAGTCCGTGCAGAACCGCTGGTGCGTGTTGGGAAGACGCCCCTAACCACGGCAGCTGCCACGGGGCCATCTCAGCTCTCCCTGTCTGATGTGTAGACTCGACTCCTGCCTTTGTCCTGGCCAGAACTTCACTCTGGTCCATCACCAGAGAAGAGCGGGGTGTGGTACGGCAGCCCTCAGGAGCAGGGCATTTCCTGCATCAGCCTCCTGGCACCTGCAGCAACACCTCTGCCAGCTGTCTGTGCTGCCTGGCTGGAGTGGGACTGACGTCTGGAAGGTTTGTGTCTTACTAAGCTGCCCTTTTCCTTGTGCCTGGACTAAAGCAACAGGCTTTGGTCAGGGTGACTGTCTACGTGGTCTTAGCCTGCCCAGGGAGACAAGAAGAAAATTCAAGGGTCTTACTTCTGTGCTGTCCTCGGGTCCTGAAAGGCTACCTACCAGTTGGTCAAGGTTTTGAGCTCTTCTCAGGCTTGTTGTAACTTCGTGCATGTTTTTCATGACTGGTTTGTGCTCTTGGAAGGAAGGAATTGTGGAAAATAGGTTTACTGTACCTGCCAAAAGGACAAATTTCAAGAACAACTTGAAAGTAATTTTCTAGACATATGTATTAGTTTTTAATCAAAGATAAATGATTAATACTTTTGCTAGCAATACCTATTATATTTTTCATTCACGTTATTTCAGTAAGTGCTTATCCAAAGGGTGAAACTCTGTTACACCTCAATAATGTGTTTCTACATGTTTTTCTTTGTGCCAATTAGATAGAAAAATGCAAATTAGAATTTATGAAAATTTTAGATAAAAGAAAACTACACTTAAAACATAATAGCTTTAAGAATACCCAAGAGAGGAATAGCTAGCTTGGAAGGGACCTGGAATCCCAGCTTTTCCGGGAATCGCCGCACTGGTTTCCATGGTGACATATATACACCCTTGTGACGGCAGCATGCTTTCTCACAGCGAAATCTTGGAAACAAGCCAAATGCCATCAACTGAGGAGTGGATTTGAAAAATGTGGCATTTTTGCACAGTGGAATATTACTCAGCTCTAAAAAATAAACTTGAGGCTTTTATAGGTCAATCGATGCACTTCGAGACGGTACTCCTAGGTGAAATAAATCAGACCCGCATGTGTAAACAGCGTACTGCCTTGCTCGGGCAGGAACCTGAAAGAGTCAGTAGAATCTGAACGGTCCAATAGATAGTGTAAAAGGGAAGAATCTGTTCAAAGGGAAGGGAAACTGGGATCAGGAAAAGGGCGAAAGAAAGGGAGAAGGAAAAAAGATTCATTCGTGTATGTATACAGGATCGCTGAGAGAACCGCATGCTGGTTTCTGCTGGTTTGTTGAAGAGAGCCCTTCATGCTTCATTTTTTCTTCTCCTTTTTAATTTCTTATAATTTTTGGACCAATTTTGCATGCTTATATCTAGTAATCTAAGCAAGTAATTTGTAGACAACATTATGCAATATAGTAACCATGGTCAAATTCCTATTAGTTTGGTGAAATTCTGCATCATTGCTAATGTTTTGGGTCGGATTTCTCTTACTATTTTTCATTCTCTTTTTAAAAAATTAAAAATGCAAAAGGAACATAATCTGAGCTGAACTTGCTCGGTGGAGAGTCTGTGCTGCTCGTAGCGGCCTCCGGTCACCTCCCAGGAGGCGGTGGCTCCCGCTGACGCTTGCTCCATAATTTCCACGTGGTGCTCTGTGCTGTAAAGCTGCTCCTCTCAGCAAAGCTACAAAGCTTTAAGTGGTCGTTGCAGTTGTGGCTACCGTCATAAAGTTTTGATGCCTCTGCTTATCTGCTAGTCAGATTACCCTGTGAGCATGCATTTTAAAAAAATAAGGAAATGCCTGCTAAGGTGGAACGGCACGTTACTGTCATGAAGAGACCAGCCTGAACCACATTCTCCGAAGGGGGCAGCTACCTGACAAGGGCTTGTGACTGAACTTAGCTTTGACATATGGCCTTCCAGCAGCACTTTAATTTTATTCTGAAGTGACCAAATAATATGTATTGGAACGTTTTTCTTAAATCTTCAAATTCAGCACCTCACTTTTTACCTGTTATTCACCAAGCAAATTTCTTTCCATGATTTTAATCATAGTCCAGGTTTACCCAAGAGGAAAGAGAAATGATGTAATAATCAATAGGCGCCACTGTTCCACAGTGTAATTACAAAGGTCCTGGATATTTATGTTCACATAAAGAGAGAAACCTTTGCAAAGTACCCTGAGGAAACATTAAAAATAGAGAAAGCACAGGGTAAGACAAAAGTGCTACAGGGGAAGCAGAGCCGGGAAACAAGGCACACCGAGGTGAGGAGACGCAGTGAGAACGAGGCCCGAGGGGGCCAGCGACGAGAGGGCCACGGCTCCATTCTGGCAAGAAGAACCAGGAATCCAGTCTGGGCTCTGAGGACTGAGAGGGCAGAGGGAGACAGAGAGTGGGACCACCAGCAAGCTGAGGGCAACACATCTTCACTGTCCCCTGAGGAACAGATGTTCTTCTTGGGGTGACTTTCTCCCTGTAACCAGACCCCAGGGTATGATGCTGAAGGTCTGCTCTTCCCTCTCACCCTGAGGAGAGGTGCCAGCAGAAAGCATGGCAACCCCAGCTTCTCCAGGGCTGTGTCCCTAGAGAATGCTCAGGGCTCTGGGGGTGCAGGCCAGCCTCCGCTTGGCCCAACCCTACTTTCTCCAGTCCTTGTCCCTGCCGTGGGACACGACTCTCACTCAAGAGCCATGAAGAGAGTGTGTGAGGGTTCAGGCTGACTCCAGGCCTGGCTGCAGGGAAGCTGACAGAGAGCAAAGTGCGCTAGGGAGGGCCCCAGGCGCTGCCTCACCCCAGCCCGGCAGGCCCACGGTCAGTGCAGACCAAGTGGAAGGGGGGCACTAGCACCCACTCGGTGCCGAGCAGGAGCCACCAACGCCACTAAGGGAAATGAGCAGAAGGGGCCAGAATTTTCCAGAATTTGGGAGGTATTATTTTTCTCTTTCTAGCTACAAGGCAAACAAAACAAAAGCGGCATTGAAAACCAGCCATACAGGGCCAACCAAATAGCTCAGCGTATTAAAGCACCTGCGAGCAGGCATAGGAGCTGGGGTTTGATCACAGGACGTGTGCTGCCGGCCCTGCCCCTGGGGTGCACTGAGATGGCGATTAAGACTGGACATCGCAGTGTGCGCCTGTAATCCCAGCTCTTGGGAGGCTGTAACAGGTGGATCACTACGAGCCCGATCTAGTGGTAAGACCCTGAACACCCTGTAGACTCCTCCCTAAAAATATAGAAGAAAGGAAAAGAACACCAGTCGTAGTGGCCGGCACCCGGTTCCTCCCCAGCTCTACACACGAGAGCGGCTTAGCTGCTCACCGCGCTGTGGGCTCCTCACACTGGACGGCCTTATTCGTCAACCTCCTAGACGTGAAACTCCTGGTCAGCGACTCACGTCTGCCGCAGAGCATACTGGCCCAGCTAGGGGCCTGCTTCCTGCGGGCGCTCCCTGCGTTCGCTCCATCTCTTCCCCGAAGCAGCCCTCCGCGCCAAGCCAGAGCTGTCTTCTTCACCGAGCACCTGGCCGGCCTTCCCTTGCTCCTCCTGCTCCGCTCTTCTGTTAGCTGTGCCCGTGTCCCGAAGCCTGGGATGCGCCCACAGCACCTCCGACTTCCCACACAGGCAGGCAGGGCTGAGCAGCATGCCCGCGCCGTGGGCGTGCACAGGCGAGCGCATCCGGGCCGCCACAGCGCCAGTCTCAGGTGTTCGCCCTGCAACAAGCATGAGCTCTGCCCCTCCCCCGCTGCCTATCCATCCTGCTAGAGACGTGGGCTCGGGTGAAACCTGGGACCTGACGCCTGAGGGCCGAGAGCTCTGTGGCCAAGCCGTGCCTTAGCCTAGGAACGCATGATCGAGCAACTCGACCCTCAGCGACTCCGCAGCACGGGACCTGAGGCCAGCGCCTCCCAGGGCCCCCAAAGTCCGGCTCCATCCAGAGCTCCTGGCGCGGCCTCCCGGAGACTGGTGTGCCTTGTGCCTTGCTACTAGTGTCAACAAAGAGGATTTCAGCCACAGGAGGAGCTAAGGGGTCAGTTCTCAAAAACAGTCTCATCACTCTGGGCTTCACAAAGTACTGCCTTGCTAAGCCCAGCAAATAGATGTAAGAAATCAGTCGAGGCCACGTCTAGGAGCTGGGCGAAAGGAAGAACCAAAGCATATGTGAGAAAAGTCGGAAGAGGGCCGTCCAGTGTGAGGAGCCCTCAGCGCGGTGAACAGTGAAGCCACTGTTGTGTTGCGAAGCACCGGCTGCAGGTCACTAGGACTGTGTTCTGTTCTTTTCTTTCATTCTTTCTTTTCTTTTCTTTTCTCTTTTTTTTTTTGGAAGGGTCCACAGGGTGTGGTATTTTTCGGTGGAAGCAGGGTTTTCCTCCACATCTGGTGCTAGGGAAGAAGAGCTAACTGCAGCAGGAGGTGAAGTGTGGAAGGATGGGGGTGTGGAGAAGAGCGACAGGCCGAGGCGTGCAGATGCAGACCCACTTGTGCACCGCACGCGAGCGAGGGAACCCAGGCGGCCACTCTGCGGAGGGACGGGCAGACGGTGCGTGGGCTGGATCGAAACCGGCCCCAAGCCTCTCGGGAGTGGAGAGGCGAGGCTGTGGAAGGCAAATCTTGCCGTGTCCCATCGTCTTTTATTTTGTTGATTGCTCTTTGAGTTTCTCACGTGAGAGAAACCACAGTATAAGCTTGAGTGTTGGATTTACTTTGCTTAACGTCGTGCTCCCAAGGTGCAGCCACTGTCCTGCAGATGCCCTCGTGTGTCCTCCAGGAAATGAGCTAGGGAGGAGGGAGAAGGGATGAGAGAAGAGCCAGGATGCGTCGTGTCCGCCTTCCAACTCCCCACCAGTGCTGCAATCCTTAATTCTGCAAGCACGTAAATTAAAAAATGGAAACAAGACAAAACAAACGATAAAGCAAGTGGCCCAAAATACTAATCAACAATGAATTAGACAGAAAGTAAATGTACTTAGAATTCTGTGCATCTAAAACTATCAATAAAAAAAATTAAAATAAAAACTGATCAATGAAACAACCAGGTGACGCGGGCATGGAGACAGGTCACAGCAGGACTTTCTGGAGGGGCCCCAGCTGGGAAGGGAATCACCCTGGGGACTGGGACTTTGGAAGGGGACCCCCCAGCTCCTCCCCCCCCCACTTCCGGTTGCCGTCGTGGGGCAGCGGATCCCTCTGCCGGGCCCTTCCGCCGCACTGCTCCTGCCTTGGACTGAAACCACGATCCCTGTGAGCTGCTTCTTCACCAAGCTGCAGGGTTGGGAATTTCGTCCCAACAACAAGGACGTGGCGCAGGCAAACGGTGTCCAGCAGCACCGGGGTGTTCCCGCCCGAGGTAGTCACGTTCCCGCCACCTCCCGCTACTGGTTGCCGAGGCTGCCATCTTCCTCGAGGACTGGCTGCCCCGTGCCTGGGCCTCCTCTGGGACGCGCAGAAGTGCTCATCCTGACTGGGCGGCAGGAGCGGCCGGAAAGGAATCGGGAAGCACACGCGCACGGGCCAAGCCGCTGCCCGTCCCCGGAGAGCTCGCGGTTGTGGGCCCACCGGTGCACGAGAGAGGCTCCATCGCAGCCAGCTTTCTGCAGCAAAAGCCAGAAAGGACCTTGGAGCCACTTGGCATACTGTGCAGAAACCGTGGTTTCATATTTGAGGCTCAGTCCGGACTCGCAGTTCCACTCCCAGAATAACACTGAGGATGGTACAGCTCCCCGGAAGCTGCGGGATTTTTCGGGAAAAGCAGGATTTTCCTCTCCATTTGGGTGACTCTTCACAGCCTTTCTTTGCGCTCTGGAGGTAATAGGTCCAGAGGTAATAGGTCCAGAGGTAATAGGTCTGGAGGTAATAGGTCCACGTTCATCAGAAGGCTGGAAAACTGAAAGGTCCGAGCACAGCCACGCCCTGTCCAGAGGACTCCTGCACCTCGGAGACCTCACCCACCCAAAGCTCTGTGCCAGGTATCCAGGCAGCAAGGGCTGTGAGTGGCACCCAGAAAGTGGACATCACGTGGCCCGACGATAAGTGGACATCACCTTGCTCGATGATAAGCAGGCAAGACAACAAGGGGCAGGGAGGTAAATTACTGAAAAACAGCTGCAAACTAAAACCAGAATGAACAAAAATGAACTCCAGATGGGGTAGCTGATCTTGTTCCGCAGTCTTGGGGCAGAAATCACGTGAATTAAGATGGCTGCTCTTCCTTCTTCTTGTTTCGTCCTCTTTCTTGTTCTTCCTAATTCTTATCCTCATTATCTCTTATTTTTCTTCTTCTCCTTCCCTTCTTTTTCTTCCTCCTTCGGTTGCTGTTCTTTTCATTTTCTTTTCCTTTCTCCTTGTTGTTCTCCTCCTCCTCCTTCATTCTACTGTCCTTCTCTCCCCGTTTTTTCTCCTGCCTCTCTTTCTCTCTCTCTCTGCTTTTCTTTCTCTTTCACCTTCTTCTGTTCCTTCTTTGTCAGCATCAACTACAAAGAATATGGGAGAGATAAAATAAAAATATGAAACCTGTGGGGCAGTAGCCCTTTACCAGAGAGAAACAGGTAAATTAGCCTCAACAGTGAAACCCGTGCTCGGTGACTGAGGAGCCCGAATCCGCACGCCACACTGCTTCCCCAAGCAGTTGCGAAGGTGATGCGAGAAGCGGGTGTCCAGAGCACGGTCCTGCAGAGATGGGACAAGGTGCTCAAGCGTGGTGGGGCATGAGCCCCCTTCAAGCAGGGGCCCCAGAGGTGGCCGGAATCACGGGCAGTGGCTTCCTGGGCTGGCAGTACAACTTCTTCGATTCTTACCTGATGGTTTCCACAGCTCTCTTTCCATCTTGGTCTCCTCATCTGGACTTCTATGGGAGAAATCCAAACTGTAAGTAATGTAAAGAGCAAAATACCTGCTTGGACAGAGCTCAGCCCCCAGGATTTGGTCCCGTGTGCCATGCCAGCCCCGCCCCCAGGGCACATTGAGACTGCGATTGAGACTGGGAGTGTGGCGGGTGCCTGTAATCCCAGCAGTTGGGAGGCTGAAAACAGGAGAATCGTTATGAGTCCATTCTATGTAGTGAGACCCTGTAGACCCTGTACTAAATACAGAAGGAAAAAAAAGAGCAAAACTAGAGGGTGATGCTAGGAGCTGGACACGGATTCGCCGTGATGGAAGGGATGGGAGGCAGAGGGCAGCAGCAGAGGGCAGAGGGGAGGTGGCAGGGCAGGAACCCATCCCCAGGGAAGCCGTGCTGCTATCTCAGACATGCACAGTGAAAAGAGAATATTTACATAGACTGGTCTGGGGAGCTAGCTCAGTAGAATAAGTGCCTGCCTGCCAAGCACAGGGTCCTGAGTTCAATCCCCGGTACCACAAATACATACATACATACATACATACATAGAATAAAAAATAAAAAGACTGACTCACATCAATCTCTGAGCAGCGGTAAGGAAAGCACTGACCCAGGAACTGCGAGAGGCAGCGCTTCTGGCCTGGGCTGTTGAGGACAGCAACCTCAGCACAAGAATCCCCAGCGGTGTCTGCTCTGGGGACACAGCTGAAAGCCCTCACTGCCGTGTCACAGGGTCAACACTCTGCATGCAAATGTGCTCACATCTATTCAGATTTTTACCACAATTCGCGTATTAGGTTTTGTTTGCTGGAGCTTTTATCAGCATCTGACCTCACATAAACCTTTATTATTCCCTGTGAAATTACCAACACTTGATATTTATTTAGCTACCTTACCGTAGCTATGGATTTTGCAAGGTGACTACGCACAAGGAAATACTCACCGCGCGAAGCCCTGAATTTACTGCCCTCTTAATTTCCCTTCGCAGCTACATGACAAACCTTGTACTCCAAAAGGTACAAACCTTTTGGAGAGGCGCACGCCTCAGTCCTGTTGGTCGTAATTCACTTAGCATCTGAAACAACATTCATGCTCTCGCCAGCCACTGGAATATTGCCCCAGGCCTTAGCAGATTTGAATGCCAAAATTTAAAGCCACAATAAAAATATTTCATCCACACATAATCTTTACATCTGTCATGTTTTAGAAGTGTTTGAAGATCCTGTAATTATTTTTGAGATGTCATACAAATTTTGCTTAAGTACGTTAATGTATGAGCCGATTCAAGTAATTGTTCATTTAGATGTTAAATTATGCTCAAAATAAACAGATTCCCACTACGTTTTGAAAAATCGTTTCCGTGTAATTTACATAAGCTTGTCTCATCAAGGATTCCATGTTTTTTTCAAATTATAGTAACTAATAGGAAATAACATTTGCACCTACAATTTGAATTATAGCTGTTTCTTATGATATTTTTCTGTTATTTCCAGTTTTCCTCTGTCTTCTTATAATTCAAAATACACATGAAAAATTTTAAATGGTAGCAATTTTATTTTTGTGAAAAAATATGTAAATGATTGTTATTTATAATTCTTTGTAAAATTTCTCTATGGTAACTTTCCTACTTTGGCAGTTCTCGCTCCTAGGATGAGATGCAATTCCAAGGGAAGCCCGCGGCCCGGTGGAGTTTAGAGCACTCAGCAGCGCTGGAGCCGTCGCTGGGATGGTCTAGCAGCCCGTGCCCCGCTCCGAGAAGAAGTCGCATGGTGATCAGCAGCTGCCCAGCACTCTTCCGCGGGCCCCATGGGAAGGAAGATGGAAGGCAGGTTTGTAATAATGCAAGACCGTGAGGCTCGGGAGGCGAACAGCCTGGGAAGGGCAAGAGAAGGGCTTAACTCCTCCACAGAGCCGACACCTGCCACTCTGCGCGTGGCCCCCGGCGGTGCATGGCCTGCAGAACTGAATGCAACCAGATTATCTTACGTTCTAAAATGTGAAGTGCTTTGTTGTGGCAGCAATGGAAAATTAATGCAGGACTGTAGAGTAATAAAACTGAATTTTGTATAATGGTCTTTATGGGGCAACTTTGTTGCATTCTGTCTTTTTTTCTAATAGCTTTTTAGGGCATTCTTCAGAGTTTATAAGCAAGACTATGTCTGTCATTGGTGAATAGACACAGTTTTATCCCTTCCCTTCTGATTGGGATCTCTGTCATTTCCTTACTTAAGCCTATCTAGAAATCCCAGTGTCATTCTGAAAAGAATACCAAGAGCAGGATCAGACAGGTTTGGTCCTTCAGCGTTAGGAGGGATGCGCTCAGTGGATGCCATCGATGTTCTTTAGGAGGCTGAAGACTGTCCTCTCTGCTCCTGATTTGCTGAGCACTTTTGTCATGAGAGCCTTGGGTTTTCCGAGCTACTGCATTGTCACGTGACTTTCGCCTATGCTTTAAGGATAACTGGGCTGTTCAAGACAATCTGCATACCAAGGCACAGACATATGTGCATTGAAGGAATGAAAGAATTTTACTCAGTCCCTGAAGACCGGAAGTGCAGCCGCCACCCAGGACTACCCCTGAAATTCCGGGTCTGTCAGAGGGAAAGTGGCCTCTCCTGTGAGTGTGGAGGGTGTGAGGAGAGTGCAGAGAAGCGTGGTGGGAGAAGAGGACCAAGCGTGGAGCGTGAGGAGGAGGCCAGCGTCAACCCTCTGTGAACGCCACCCGGGCTCGGGTGTTTCCAGCTGCGAGCCTCTGTCCCGAGTGGAGTCCTGCCTCTCTCCTCCCTTCTCCACCCCATGCGAACACTGTCACCTCTCCAGAAACTCAGGCAGAATATCGTGCAGTGACCCAAACTTTGAGGTGGCTTATTGTGAGATGAGGGCACGGTCCTTGGGCTGCAAGAGACCTACGTGGCTCGGGTCCCTCCGGGTCTTCACTGCATCTGTGGGCCTTCTCTGTGGCTCTTGTAAGTCTGGCCTCCCAATTGTAGAAGAGTGAAAGTAATGTCCACTTTACCTCAGTCTCAAACATTTGTGCAGATGGAAGAAGTCGTGTGTTAAGTGGATATGAGCAGCAGTGTCTTCAGTGTTAGGCAACTAGCTGAACCAAAGGGAAGAGCAGATTTTCAGTAAACATGAAGTCGATCACACAGAGTGAAGAACACACAGCTCCACAAGGTTAGACGTTAGAAAAGGCCGCAAATGTTTCCTCTGGATTAGATGTGGGTTGTATTGCAAAACAACCTCAGCAGTGACTATTCCATCCATGTTTTAAATAGACTGTTTCATTTTAAAATTAGTTGTTGGGCCGGCCAGATAGCTCAGGGGACTAAGGCATGTGCTTAGGCAGGCGCGGGGAATGAAGTGCCATCCCTGATGTGCCATGCTGATCCCCGCCCCCACCGTGGGGCGCAGTGAGATAGTCGGGACTGAGACCGGACGTGGTGGCGCACACCTGTGACCCCAGCGCTTAGGAGGCTGAAAACAGGAGGATCACTGCGAGTCTGATCTGTGTGGTGAGGCTCTGTAGTCCCTGTACTAAAATACATTAATAAATAAATAAATAAAATTAATTGTCAAAAAGATGAAAGATACATAAAAATGTTACATAAGACAATTTTAAATTATGTGACTAAAATATGTAACTTTAAACTATGAAAGTTTCCTACCATTTGTACGTGTGTGTGTCTTTATCCTTTGCTCCTGGCTGTTTAAATTTAGGCTTACGTACTTCACAGACGCTTTGTAAATATGATTTAATGGTCCTATATTAATACGCATATTTTCTGTTCACTTCTGCTTAATACCAGTCTGATCTTGTTTTAGCTGGCTTTCAGATCTTAGACAATTTATTTGACCCGAGCTCACTGTTCTCATCCCACCTTTCTCCTCCTGGCTCCTGGTTATTGATTAATGGACAAATACATTCCCATAAATACCGGACTCTTGCTTGCTGCTGGATTGCCTATGGGTGCAGACAGGACACTAACACCAGTGGGAAAATAAGGCCTCCACCAAGACACACACAAGAGGGCCAGCCAAATAGCCCAGTGGATTAAAGCACCCGCAAGCAGGTGCAGGGGCCAGGGGCTCAATCCCCAGGCCTGCCGTGCCAGCCCTGCCCTCAAGGCACACTGAGAAGGTGATTGAGACTGGGCATGGTGGCACGTGCCTGTAATCCCAGCTCTTGGGAGGCTGTAAACAGGCAGAGCACTGAGTCCGATCTAATAATGAGACCCTGAACACCATATAGACTCTTCCCTAAAATGCAAAAAATAAAAATAAAAATAACAGTAATTTTAAAAAGAGACACACACCAGCGTGTGCACCTTCTCCCTTGATGGTCTCCACCCCCAGGCCCCACCTTGGTCCAGTTCCCACAGCTCCATTGGCCCCTCTTTCCTGGGGACTGTCTGTGACTGAGGACACACAGCAGTTAGACCTGGTGTCTCCAGGCCCCAGGACGGCTGAGGAGGCTCCGCTTCCCCGCCCTCCTCCCAGGACGAGATGCAGACTTCGCACGGTGCAGGCAGCTGCAGCGCGAGCCTTCCAAGTGCAGGCGGGTGCAGCTCTCTGGCTTGATGGGTCTTCAGACCAGCTCTAGGG
The DNA here is from genome assembly GCA_002564305.1 of Octomys mimax. Taxonomy (NCBI): domain Eukaryota; kingdom Metazoa; phylum Chordata; class Mammalia; order Rodentia; family Octodontidae; genus Octomys; species Octomys mimax. The sequence continues at coordinate 20,078 of NDGM011198848.1, forward strand.
GACCCTAGTCCTGCCTCTGTTCAGAATTGGATGGGCAACTTGTTGGAACACCAGCGCCCCGAGAAACCCTTCGTGGCTGTGCCTCCTCGTGCTCTGACACCTCCTGTGATATCCGTAGTGTTTGTGTTCTTTACTGCCATGACTTTGCAACTTTTCCCTCTCCAACTAAAGGCAGGAGAACATCGGGCAAGGCCACTGCTCTTCAGATACGTTTTCTCCTGCATGCTTCAGTCATATTCTTTGTGCAGGGAGAAATCATTCCTTTGACAGGGAGAGAACATGAATTGTTACATCAAATAATTGCACCACAATTTTTAGCATGACAAAAGAACAGTTAGCGCTTGTATTGTTTGATCGATTTTGCATGCCTGTATCTGATAATCTAAGCAACTACTTTGAAGATAACAATATGCAATGTAATAACAATTGTTAATTTCCTGTCATCTTGTTTTGTAGTTCTGTATCATTTTTATTGTTTTTTTTTTCTCATTAAAAGAAAAGTAATGAGATGGGTAACTTCCTCTAATTATGTTTTATAATTAATTAATTATGCTATTTTGCCACATCCTTAATAATTTGGCACGATGACATAAAAATGATCCAGAATAATTTTTAGTAATTTGATTAATACCACACTTTTACATTTTATTTAAAAGAAAATTGTGTGCTTTAAGTAGGTACTGATTTGCAAGTGTAAATTCATGCAACATCATAATGCAATTCTTGTCCCTTCCATTAACTCACAAAGTATTTAAGCTAGACGTTCAAGTATTTTGCTTCAGGTTAATATCAAGAGCTTGAAAATTCATTCCTAAGTCAAAATAAAAATGGTTTGGTATGAAAAAGTCTTCTAATGGGTTTCACAGAAGTGGCTGTGAAACTTGGCCCTCAGAGAGCAATCGGAAGAGCAGGCCCTGCCTATGCCGATGCCGGCTCCCCGGCCTTGGAAACAAGGATGGAGAAAGGCCACGGCGGGTGGCCTGTGGCTGCTGTGCTCACCAGCTCAGCTCAGCGTGTTACGGGAGTGCAGCTGGCCCTGCGCAGCACGGCGGCGAGGCCACAGGCCCTTCTCCGCCACTTACAGGATGCTAAGCGTCTCTGGCCAGCCATGTGCCCGGACGTTTGCAAAAGCTTTGGACTGACACTGTTGTAAGAACTGAATGGTTCTTCTCAGTACTAACAGGAAAACACCCCAAAGAGTTTGAATATCCAAGGTAAGATAGGTGCGCACACGATTGCTCTGGCTGCCACGTGACACCCTTAATTCCAGGGTTTCATGAAAACAAACTACTTTGTGTTTTGAAGCTCTGCCAATCTGTGGGATTTAAATAAAAAATACAACTCTTATAAAACTGTTTACCCTGACTTTATTTTAGGCTTCAACATTTTTCAGCATTTAGTACAATTAATTTAATATGATTACTATATCTACTTAGTAGGGTAGGTCACTTTTAGTTATCAAACTATTTAAAATGGTAGCGCTGACACTTTTCTTAGTTCATAGGTTACTGGAGCTACCTAAGTTTATAGGTTCATAGTTCACAGGTTACTGAATCTACCTGGGCACAGTTACGTTGCGTAGTTAAACATTTCCAAGTGCGTGAATATTTAGGGCTAAAAGGTAAAATACATTTCTGCTACAAGGCTTTAATTACAATGCAAAGCAGAAGTAATTGCAAAGTGGAACTTATACTTCTGGTAATATATCTTATTTCTGAGTACAGTATTAAATTTTTGTACTGACAATAGCTATTGTTTTATGTATGACTGGATGCTTTTTAAAATGTTTGTATGTTATTTTACGTTATAAATTCCCTATCCTATTCTCTCTGCATTCATCTCTGTTGTATATTATGGGCAAAATCAAGATAAATCGAGTGGTTTGTAATAGCAAAGCGAAAACCCACCAAAATCATGTTAATGGGTAACAAAATCATGACATTTGCGTCAGTGTGTCAAGGCAGCGCTGGAGCCGGTATGTCTTAATGTTGCGTCACTTGCCCATCTAAACCGGTTGGAGGCCCGCAGTGCCCTCACTGCGGCCCCCTGTGTCCTCACAACCCCAGCCCTGGCCTTGGCCTGCTTTGCCTGGATCTCCCCTTTCAGACCCCACTTTCTGGCCACACTGCACACCCAGGCTGCAAACAGTGTCCCCCGAGCCTGGGCCGGCCTTGTCCTGGGCCTGAGGCCTGGTCACTGCACAGATACCCACAGAGTGGACATCAGCTCTACAGCCATCCTGGGGAGCCCAGGACCCAGGCCTCTTGGCCCCTGTCCCTGAAGGCAGTTTGGGTAAACCTGCACCTGCCAGGCCTGGGGATGACTGCCCTGCTGCTGCCCAGAGCCCAGCCCACGCGGGCCACCAGCACTGTGACCCTCACCCCAGGTTCTGCTGCTCCAAGAGCTGCACGTCCACACTGGTACCACCACCACCTTGGGCAGAGCTGGATGCGTGACAATGCCCAGAGGGTGCCTCAGCTCAACTTCCTGGTGGAAAAAGCAGAGAGAGAAGGAAACTCCACAGCACCCCTCTCGAGGGGAGCACACCAGCCCTGCCCCTGGGAAGGCCTGTGGCCCCTGTGACCCCTGAACCCAGCCGATGGAGCAGGGGAGAAGGGACACTGCTGCCCTCACCCAGTCTGGCTGGCTGCACCCCGACTGTCCCCATCCTCAGAAGCATCCTGCACTGAACGAGGCCATCGAGTTGGGGAGATAAGAGACCCCTTACTGTGCTGTCAACACAAGACAACAGGAAACACCAGGGGATGCTACCATTGGCCAGAAATGGACTCCAAAAAGAATGGGAATATATGAATCTCCCTGATGAAACTTCCAAGATAAGTATTGTAAGAGAACTTGGCGAAGTTCAAGAAAATGCAGGCACCATTCCACAAATCAAGAAAGTGCTACACAAAGCAAAATCTTAACAGAAATTAAATCTTTTTAAGAGAATCAAACAGAAAATCCAGAAGTTAAGTATACAATGATCAAAATGAACACGGTGGTAAAACGGAACCACAGACCTTATCAAGCAGACAGAAAGCACCTAAGCAAAGACGGGCGGAGGACAAACATGCAGAAATCAGCGCTGGAGCCCTCGGCGCTGCGCGGTAGAGCGGCCTCGCCTTGCAGTGACAGCGGGGGAGCCACGTCTGTCTAGAGGGGTCGCGCGTGCACCAGATGGCTGCAGGCACTCAGATACACTGAAGGGCCGGGAGGCCCCTCGCAGTGGAGAGGAAAGGCACCGCGCTGGGAAAGGGCTCGGCCCTGCGCGCTGGCCGTCCCCACCGGGGTCGCCATCTGAGAAGCTGCTGTGGCCCGCGGTAATCCGCAGAGAGGACGGCGGACCCCGGTGCTGAGGCGCAGGGCGAGGAGCGGGTCCCGAGGAAGGAAGGCACCAGGCCACCCGCGCGGTCTCCAACAGGCCCGCGGCCCGCGCCCTCCTCCCGCCTCGGTGTCTCGGGCGCTCCCCGTCCTCCTGCCGCCGCGGCTCGGGCGCTCCTGGTCCTCCCACCTCCGCGGCTCGGGCGCTCTCCGTCCTCCCACCTCTGTGTCTTGGGCGCTCCCCATCCTCCCGCCGCCGTGTCTCGGGCGCTCCTGGTCCTCCCGCCCCCGCGGCTCGGGCGCTCCCTGTCCTCTTGCAGCCGCGGCTCGGGCGCTCCTCGTCCTCCCGCCGCCACGGCTCGGGCACTCTCCGTCCTCCCGCCTCCGTGTCTCGGGCGCTCCCCGTCCTCTTGCAGCCGCGGCTCAGGCACTCCCCGTCCTCCCGCCTCCACGGCTCGGGCACTCCCCGTCCGCGCTGAAGGCTCTCGCTGACCGTCACCCAGCCGGGCCGTCTGCCTAGCAGCGGGAAAGGGTTTTAGCCAATGCGGAGGCCTCGAGGCCGTGGACATGCGGTGAGTCCACGCAAAGGAGACTGCGGACGCGCGCGCGCCAGCTGAAGGCCGCACTGCAGCCGCCTGCCTAGGGAAGCGCGCCTGACCTAGTCGGATTCCTAAACCCTTCTAGTCGTTACGTATAATGCAGATTTCTGGATTTTTAGCCAGTTATCTAAAGTATGATACACAATTTTACTGCCTTTTCTTATAACAGTTTTTTTTTTTTTTTT
>NDGM011198851.1:0-14699 GCA_002564305.1 Octomys mimax
TTCGCCTACCTCCCACCATCGATGGCACATGTCTGGGTGAAAAACAGGATCTCCGCTGTATTAACTTTTCCCCTGGAACCTGCAGCGTGTCAGCCTGCTTGCATGCTGCCTTTCTCCCTAGTGCTCACAGAGGAGGCCACCGAGGCCTCAAGTCTTTTTATTTGATCTCCTGTATGCAGAGCTTAGTCCTCGTCTGTCTTCTCCTTGAGACTAAGAAGTTGCTGAGGGAGGAGATCACTTCCTGTATCTTACCATCTCCAGTTCTGGGCACAGTGCTTATCACAGAGGGGGCACCGGAGCTGTGCTGACTTCATATGTTCATGAACCACCACTGAGGTTGATGGAGGTTGCCCACGATGGGTTGGGCTGTGAGAGAAGGTGAATTAGGTTTGAGCCTGCTGATCTTGGGTTGTCTGTGCACCTGGGCATACAGCGCTCAGGAGGACAGGGGCATGTGACCCCAGAGTTCAGGTATGGACCACAGAGAGAATTTCAAGCTGCACAGTTTTGCATGATAGTTGGAGCTACGGGGCTATGTGTATATGCTCCAGGAAACAAGTAGAAAAGATGAGGAGGCTTCAGAAAGGATAGGCTTGAGGAGAACAGACCCCTGTTCATCTCTAGCCTGAGCTGGGGGTGCCTGCCAGTAACCCCTAGGCCAGAGGCAGCTATAGTTCCAGGAAAGGGAGATTTCAAGATGTGCTTCTTGGACCAGTTTGCTGGCCAAGTGCTGGGGTCTCAGCAGTCACATGTGGTCTTCATCAGTGAGCAAACTGATATGCCTCAGATGTTGTCTTTGGATCATATATCTACCAGGTATCCAGCATATATCTTCCTGTCCCCTCTTCTTCCATAGGGTTGGAAAAGCAGCTTGGGGTACGCCTGCCTCCTATGAGGCTTGACTGGACAGCAGAAACCCTTAGCAGCAAGACGCACAAAGGGGTCAGTAGATCAAGGTGATGGACAAGGCCAGGCTCAGAGGTTGGAACCAGGAAGCAGGGTGGTCTCTCGCATTCCTACTCCCTCAGGAAGCAATTGCCCTTTGTACCAGAGACTGCGGCAGGTATCATGTAGATGCTCTCTCCTCAAGAGTCTTTCTGGTAGGGTGTTCACTTTGCCTTACACATGAGCAAGCTGAGGCTCAGAGAAGATACAATTGCCCCACAGTGCACATCATTCAGTTACAAAGCCAGTGTGCAAATTCAGACCTCTGGGACTTCATGGTTCTTGTCTTTCAATGACTATTGCCCTGGAAGGGAATATCTCGCTGGACTGAGCACACTTGCCTGTTCCAGCAGGTTGGCATTGCTCCAAGAGCCCTGGCTAAGGTGCTCAATGTTCCCCTGGTGTTGGGCCATAACAGCTGCTTCTTTCCTGCTGTGGTCATCATTGATATTGGTCACCTATTTCTAGTAGTCTTGCCCACCCCATCTACCTGCATGGCTGCATTGGGTTGCCTGCCTCCCCAACAGGGGTTGTCTGCTACTTCTGACTCCTAATGTGAGCAGAATTATCATGCACCACTTCCAGGCCAAGTGCTTCATGGACAGAATGAGATACCCTAAAGCTTTCTTTTCTTTCTGGTTGTAGGTCTGTCAGTGTACAAGATAGTCTTTCCATCAGCCTGGGGGCCAGGAATGATGTGAGCAGAAGCCCTACTTATTGGTGATGACCAAGAAATTGTGTGGTTTGTCAACTCCTGAAATTCGTGTGTGTGTGTGTGTGTGTGTGTGTGTGTGTGTGTTACTGCAGTGTAACATAGCATATTCTGACAACACTCACTTTTTCCTTATTGCTAGAAAGATGTCACAGGCCAGATTGCTTCCAAGGTTCTGTGACTCTGTCCCTGGGACTCTTTCTCTCTGAGCACTTCCTTCAGAAGTACCCTGGGGCTTATGTATGTCACCAGGAAAGCTGGAAAGATGTCAAGTGCTGCTCTGAACACATCATATGGGAACCAAGGCTTTCCAGGTCCCTGGTGTTGCTGTCAATATCCATAGATGGTTTCATGGTGCACACAAACATCCTTACAAAGATCTCAATTCTTGGAAAAAATTCTCTGATGGAGAACAGTCATTCTCATTTCACAGATGGGAAGCGTGGAAGCCAATAAGTTCTGGAACTTGGCAAGACATGTGGTTTAAGGAATCACAGTCTGGGAGTGGAATCCAGAGTTCATGGCTCTTGTGTCCTTGGGTTCCCCATACTTGGCTCAAGGGAAAGACCTGGATTTCTAGAAACAAATAGAGGCCCAAGAAGAAGTCTGGATAGCATCAGAGAGAAGGACCCTAGCAGACAAGCAGAGTAAGAGTCCCACGGCCAAGCTGCAATGGAACTCCAGGTTCCTGGAGTTTTATGGAGAAGTGGGTAGAGAGAAGTAGGAGGGGATAGGCTGGCCAGGGCAATGTCCATGCAACTCTTCAGGAATCTGGAGCCAACCTCTGTGTTTTTCTTCTCCCCTGGCAACTTTGGGCAAGCAACTTAACATTTATGTGCCTCAGTTTCTTCAATTCTAAGTCGAATGCAATTGCAGTGCCTATCTCATGCAGTTGGTATGGCAGTGAAATGAGATAGTAGGTGATGAAAACACTTAGAACAGTGCCAAGCTCATTAGTGAGAAGTACCTGCTGTCAGACATCAATATCTCCGTCATCACCCATTAATTTTTTCANTCATTTTTTTTATTGGTTCTACAGATGGGTGGGTTTCATTTTGATAGATCCACACATGCCCATAACATACTTTGAGCACATTCACCCCACTGCCACCTTCTTAGCTTCACCCTCCCACTAGTGTCACATTTCTTGGGGGGGGGTTCAGTGTATATTTTGCTTATATCACAACCTCACTATTACCTCCCTTCATCCCCTCTTTCCTTCCTTCTTACTCCCTTTCTCTTGTCTAATATCCTCCCTTCTACTCTATTGTCATCTCTTTTAGAGTCCACATATTAGGGACAACATGATATTTGTCTTTCGTAATCTGGTGCATTCATCTTAAGTCCCTGGACAATCACCCCCACTCTCTAGGCTTTCATTTCTTTGCCTGTGAAGTGAGAACAGTGAGTACTTGTGAGCTGTGCAATAGTTACAAGTTCACTAAGTCCTTGCCATGTGCTTGATATCATTCTGAGTGCATTGTTTCATTTAATTCTACAAACCCGTCCAAGCTCAGCTCAAAAATAGCATCACTGGGATTCTAACTGAGGCCATCTAACTCTAGAGTGAGTCTCTTCACCACTTCTCTGTGAATTGTCTGCTGAAAGTCTGAGGCCTCATGGTGGGGACGGGCTCTTTGTGCCAGGCAGCCTGTGATGCTGCAGGATACACCTGGGACCTTTGACAGATGAGCAGTTGTGGTGTGTGAGCTATGTAAGTCCACAGGTATTTCACGCCTGCGTGTACCCATAGGTGTTTGTGAGAATGTGTGACCTGCTGCTTAAAGTGTATGTTTGGTCTCTACATGAGGACTTGCACACATTCTTTGTGTGTGTTACCCCACCTGTAATATTGCTTAATTTGCATGCACTGGTTTCTCTGTCTTCAGTAGAAGTCATATGCACACATGGGAATATCATGCCGTGAGACTGAGTGTGTGGGCTGCTGGAGATGTATTTACACTGATGCGTGAGCTGTGGGACCTGTTTGCATAGGATGCAGTGAGACTGGGGTACGTGTGTGCATGGGTATGAGTTGGCACGCAAGGTGCTATCTGCATGTGTCTGGATATGTGCCTGTGCATGTATCTAACTAGGTCTCCATACCCAGAGTGCTAGTATGTGCCAGCGCATGTACCAGTGGGCTGAGTGCCCCAAGCATCTTGGAGAGCCAGAAGGCTGGTGTAGTGTGGGCCGGGGGAACATGCGTTAGAAGGTTTAAGCAGGCTTCCCGCTGGCCTAGGTCCAGCTCCGCAAACACTGCCTAGCAGATGCGCTAAGTTTTTACATACGTGGAGACAGCCCTCCAAATATTTACCCACCAGCCTGGTAGAATGGCCTGCTTTCTTGCCCGTCTACCCCCCAAGAAAAGTCTGTGCATGAATGCTCAGCTCCCCTGCCATTCTCTTGGCCTTATCTCAGTGCCCTCGACTTGCCTCTGCAACTCAGGAGATGCGAGGAAGCCTGAGGCCAACCCGGTCCACATTCTGGGCTGCACCAGTGGCCTCCCCTCACAGTTTCCTTTGCATCACTTAAATTACAGGCACACTCACACTTTTCTTCCTCTCACTTCAGTCCTCTGGCACACCTGAACCCTAGCCCCAGGCCATCACTTGCTCTTACCTCTCTATGAAGCCTATCACCCTTGCGGTCCTTTTACCCTCTGCTCTCAACTTTGTCCTTTTACACCCTCTTCCTCCACTTTCCCTGGTTCCAGAGCTGGTTCTGTACTTTTCCTCTGCGCAGGTCTTAAGTGCCTGCTAGCCAGTTGCCTTGGCTTTAGGGCAGGATCTCCAAGTTGCGGGATGCGAGGCGCTGTCCATGGTACTGACCGCACACCTAGCTGACACTTTCTCCCTTAACCCTGGGCATTGACGATGGCTCTTTCCCACAAGGCTTTAGGAATTCTGCACTGAGTGACAAGAGTCAGTACAGGAAAATTAAGATTGAGCACATTCATATACATATAGATTATGTTTGTGACATAAAAGAGAGCAAAAAGATGAGAAAAACGAAAGGAAATCCAGAAGAGAGCCTGAAGACCAAAAGACATAAAGAGAGATATAGATGAAGACACAGGACAGAGACAGACAAGCAGACACACAGGCAGACAGAGAGGTGAAGTCATGGAAGAGACAAAAATGCTCTGTGATTTCAGAGAGGGAGAAAAACGACTTGTTTTGACATCACTTTCAAATAACTGTAGTTGCTAAGAAGACATAGTGTTTTCCCCCGGGAGGCTGGGAGACTATGTGCCTTGATCCTCCGTTCTGGAACAACACTGATGAAGGCCAACTTCCTGCTGGGGTCAAGATTCACTCAAAGGAGAGGCTAAGAGTGTGATCTAGTGTTTGGGATCATGACAGAGCTCAAATTGGCCTTGATCCTGGCCTGGCATCTTGGCAGGTAGCACTACCTTTATGTACCATCCCGGCCTGTTAATTCCTCATCTTCCCCACTTGCCCTGGCTGAACAGGTCTTGGAGGTCAGTAGTCACCTGGAGGAGGCTGCTGCAAACATACAGGCCCGCTACATGCCACTGACCACACTTGGTGTCAAGGCCTGGGAGGCAAGAGTGAGAAAACATGGTCCACTTGGTGTACACCTCTTCCTCTTCTTAACCATGCTGGCCTTCCCACTCCCATAGGTGGTGCCGAGGGTCACCATCCTGCCTCCATTCTCAGGCATATCAGATATGCTGTGCACTGTGTTAGGCACAGAAATCCCGTTCTAGTTGTGCCATCCCCTTGGGAGGTCATTGCTATTATGCTTTACAGACAAGGCAACTGAGGCACAGAGAAAGTAAGCAACCTGCTCGAGGTCCTACAGCTAGTACCTAGCCAGGCTCAAGTGCACAAAGTCTGACCTCATGTCTGGAGAGGGTCTCCCTCAAGGGCTGTTCATGCAAACTCACCCGCTGGCAGCTCCCCAAGGGCTACACTGTGTGGTTATGGAGACCCCCATGAGTTTCACTGTTAGGAGTGTGGAGAAGTGACCCTCAGGGGTTTTACATGTTCTGGAAAGATAGAGTGGGGGATTCTTCAGCCTGGCATCCCTACTTGGGTCATGGGTCAGGGTAGTGGGAAATGTCAGGAAAGGGAAGTGGTAGCAACAATCCAGCCTGGGAAGGCAGAGTGGGCTCAGCCACCCGTGAAATGCCATAGCTTCTGGCAGCAAGTGCCCCTGCCTATAGAGGCAGAACCCGCCTGGCAGGGTGGGAGCCCAGCTAATGGCCATGTTTATAGCTCAAAGCATTATTAGCTCTTAGGAGTGCTCAGCCCTCGCTTGTTGTCGACAGCTGAGCTTATTGATTGAGTGACTTGATGTTTTTGCTTATTAAGTGCCCGGAGTGCTGGCAGATGTGGGCCAGCCTTGGCCAGTGTGTGGAGGGAGCTTGGGTAGAGGGAGGTAGTCTGCAGTGGATACGTTCCAGTCTTGCTCATCTGCTCAGCCACACGTGTTGGGCTGATGGGCATATGTGTGTGCCTCTTGCTGCTCAGGTCTTTGGGTGCAATTTGAAGAGGCTGAACCTTCATCTCTGCCCCCAGCAGCTTCACAGTGGCTCTAGGGAGAACTGCGATTTGGATTTGGGAGGCCTGGTTTTGAATTCTGGTCTTATCTTTCCATGCTATGAGCTTGGGCAAATCCCTTACTGCCTCTGAACCTGGGCTTCCTTATCTGGAGAATGGGGATTAAAAGAATGCCAGCTCTGCCTGCCTTTGAGACAGAGAGTTAATGAGGAACAGCAGTTGTAAAGTGTAAAGTGTTCCAACACACATCGGGAGCGTAACTGTCGGGAGCTGGGCTGTGCCGCTATAAGTAGGTTCCTGTGAGGAGACAGGTGGTGGAATGGGAAATGAACAGAGGAGGCCGGGGGTAGGGGCAACCCAGCTCCGAGGCACCTGCGCCTGCCTTAGCTGCGTGTGTTTTAGGAGACTCCTGAGGCTGGGCCTATGAAGACCTGGGTTCTAGGTCTGGCTCTTGAATCAAGGCCCCAGTGCAGCCTCAGCACAGCGGGTTTTCCTGCCCACTGGCACAAGACAGGGTTGGGTGCAGTGGTCTCAAAGGCAATTTTCAGTTTTGCTTTTAAAAAATTGAACACAGGGCTCACTGAGTCTTTTTCACGCACTGCTAATGTGGACATTAGCAGAGTTCACATTTAGACTTTCTGGGCCTGAGGCTCTGTGTTCATGATGTCCTGTGTCTAGGTGTCCCAGGGTGTGTCCGCAGAGGGACAAACTTGTGAGTGTCAGCGAGTGAGCAGCCCCCAAAGCACCAAGCACACAGGTGTGCCCACTCAGTTAAGGCAGAGGGACTTCAAAAGCAGTTGCCTCCCTGGGCCCCGGGGCCTAATGAGAAAGCCCATTTGAGTAGCAGATAACAAGATGGGGCCATGAAAAGAACAAATTAACTTCAGCTCAAGATTACTTTCTGTTCTGTGGATGCTTTGTGGAGGGCTGTTGAAAGTCACGCTCCATTTGTCAAGTGAGCCCCATCCCCACCTGATGCAGGAACAGCTGGCTGGCCCATCCCCACCTGGCTTAGGAAGGCCTTTGCTACCCTTTTCAAACCTCCACTCTAACTATCTCCTGGGGAAGTGGCTCTCATCTTTCCTTGGCTCCTGATGGGAGGCAGCCCAGAACCCCTTCCTCCTGCTCCGAGCCATAAGAGCCTGGCGGGAGGGAAGCGGGCCTCCTCTGTGCCTGCTGCAGCTGCGTGTTTCCAGCAGAGCAACAGCTTTGTGTTGATCACTTGGTTGTTTACCGACTCTTTCCCACCTTTAGCCAGTGTGTACAGACCTCCTGTGTGTGCTGTTTGCACTGGGACCAGTCTCTGCCTTAGAAGCAGAGGAGGCTGAGGTGGGCAAGCTCTCAGGTCACTCGAGTGGGAGAGAAGCAGAGCAGAGAGAAACATCCTGCTCAGCAAGCCCAGGCGCAGCTTTACAGGAGAGCTCATCTGAGCCACATCTTCAGCATCTGTGGAGTCTTCCAGGGTAGAGGGGATTCTCCACAGAGGCACAAAGGAGACGCTCACTTCACACTTATGGGAAAATGAAATACATGGAGTGTCTGTTACAGGCGAAAGCATTTCCAGCTGCTGGAATGGTGGCTTCAGTTCCTCATCAGGGAAACAGGAATGATAATAATATAACCCACATTACAAGGAGAGAAGATAATGGATGCTGCTAGCTCACAGGGCTGTTAGGAGGGAGACCAGACCTCTACTTTCTGCAGCTTCTCCTTGTCTGAGCAGGAAACAGATCAGCCCCTCCAAGGATAGGAAGACTGTCTGGGCTGGGCAGAGGATCTATTTTCCTACCTTCTCAGGCCTCTGAGGGGATGCTAGAGAGAGTGCCAGACCCTACAGGCTGAGGTTTTAAAGCCAAATGGAAGTAGGGTCTAGTACCAAATGACCCAGATAATTGAGAGAAAAGAGAAAAAAGTCCATTTGGGATTCTGAGGCTTGGGCATAGGACTTAGCCTCTTTTACTAAATCCATCAGGATACTTTTCTGCGTGGTCTGATATGGAGTTGAGGTGAGATGGGAGGAAAAGGGCCTTGGAGCCTCCCGCAGCTACCTCTTAGTCCTGGAGACAAGCCTGCCTCCTGAGGAGCCCTGTACCATTTTCTAAGCAGCCTGCTCCTGCCTCAGCTTCAGCTGCCATGGCCAGTCCTCTCCCTGCAGCTGCTGCAGATGTGGGAATCTCCTTGCAGTAGCCAGCCTCAGTCCCCAGCCTCTGGGCCTTTGTATGTGCTAGCCCCCTTCCTGGAGTGCTCTTCCCACAGCCTCACTGCACACCATGCTCATTCATTCCTTAGAGCTCTGCAACATGCTCTCTGCCTGGGGAAGTTGCCAGCAAGTCTCCTGGAGGAGGGTGTCCCTGCCCACTCGGGGTGCTTGCGAGTTTCCTCCTTGGGAGACGCCACCCAGTGGGAGATGCCTCATTGATTTCATAATGGCTTTCAGGGAAAATTCACGGTGTGTGCTTGAAAGAGATGCGTGGTAGCATAGGAAGGTGGAGAGGAACCAAGATGTCAGTTTAGCTAGTCTGGCAAGAGAAGCCTCTCTGCAGAGCCCACATTTGTGCAGACTTGAATGAGGTGAGGGTCTTGGGAGGATCGTGCCAGACAGAGGCAGTGTGAGGACCCAATGCCAGGACCACTCGGGGGTGTGTCTGAGGAATATGTTGGTGGCCTAGGGAGGAAAATAGCCAGAATTCAAAGTCCTGGGCTGGAGAGATAGCTCATTGACTTAAATGCCTACCTGGCAAGCACAAGGTCCTGAGTTCGATCCCCAGTACCAAAAAAAAAAAAAGAAAAAAGAAAAAAAAAAAAAAGAAGAAGAAGTCCTTGCGGCAGGCAGGGTCCCAAGATCAAGGCAGATGCAGGATTTGTGTCTTGAGTGCCCTGAGAGGCTCTGAGCAGTTTGCAGATGAGACCTGTATGCATCAGAGGCCTAGCAGGTTGAGTGCCCTGAGGTCAGGGACTCCACAGTTTATCCATTTGCTGAGTGAGTACTGGATGGCCCGAAAGTGTGGTTCCCACCTTGGTATGATAGGTCAGGGAAGTCAGGGTGGGGAGAAGGTGTGAATGAGGCTCAGGGCTTTGGGGGCCCTGGTGGGAAGGACCAGCTGCTGAGTGTGCCGGCTCTAGCTGCTGCCCGCTTAGCCCAAAGCCAGAGCCACACAAGAGGGGTAGCTCACACTGGAGCCCTGTCCTAGCCAGCTCACATACCCCAGAGTACTGAGACTGGAATGGAGCAGGCACAGGCCAGATACTTGTTAAGAGAGGAAACAGTACAAACGAGGTTTCTGCAGGCTATCCTGGTGCTTGGTGGTTTGGAAAGTCTTTCTTATTGGTGTTCCTACTTCATCCACTCCTTGAGCCCATTTGATTCTTTCTTTGAATATGAGAAAACTGAGGGTCAGAGAGGGGAACAATGCACACAGCATGTGCTAGCGGAAAAGGCAGCACTTGAGCCGGGTCCCCTGATGCCTGGTCTGCTTTCCTTTCTCGTTTTCCCACACCTAGAATCTAAAGGATAGCTCTGCCTCTGAGCCTGCCCTTCAGTGAGGGACAGAGGTGGTCCTTTCTGGCCTCGCAGGAGGAACGTAGGTTCCACAATCCCAAATATGGTTAAAGGGAATGGCTAGGTGTGTCTGGATTTGGTGCCGTCCCAGGTCACCTGACCATGCAGTGACCACACTGTGTCTGTGCTCAGCTGTCCGGCTGACTCTCTGGGCATCTTTGGGTGAGTCTGCATCCTACCTAGACCCTGGCCTCCCAGCCTGCCAAACAGGTGGCTCTAGAAACTTCTCTAGGCCCCTTCCTACTTGGCCTTCAAGGATGCAGGACGACACCTTTACAGGAGAGGCCCAGGGGTTGAAGATCTGGGCAAGTCTGTGCTCCTTTACACGGGGCAGGTAGTGGACAGGTGGCTGTGTCCTCAGTGGCACTGCTGTCTAACCCAGGCAACCTGGGAGATGCAGAATGCTTTCTCTGCCCCCTCCACTCCCATGTTCAGACCCCATGGCCCTTGCTGGGGGTGCTGTGGAGGCAGACATGTCCAGGCACAGCTCCTCCCTTCGCCATGCTTGCCCTCTGCCCAGAGAGACACTTAGCAGTCTCCACAATCCTGCCTGGCTCCCATGTTGTGTTCTTACCTCTAATCCATGCCCCATGCTGTGACCAGAGCCATCTGCCTGACTGCCATTCCGGGCATGTCACCTCTGGCTAAACCCTCAACACCGTCCTTTGTCTCAGAACACAGTCTCAACTCCAGCATGGCCCACAAAGTCCTCAGGGGTCTTACTCTGCCGACAGCCCACCTCCATCCCTTCTCTCTTTTCTCTCCTCCCTGCCTTCTCCCTTCCTTCTTCATCCGTCCCTCCTACTTCCTCTTCCATGTCCTCCAGCCCTAATTCTGTCCTCCAATCCCACAGAACTTTCCTTAGTTCCTTGACCTGTCCTAGCAGGGCTTCTTTGGATCTTTTTGGGCATGTATCACAGAGACCAGAACCAAACTCTCTACCTGCTCCTAGGCAGTGCACTCCTAGATGGCAGGAATCTCATTCATGACCGTATCCCTCAGCTACTGTAGATGCCCAGTAAATATTTGAGAAGGAAGGAGACCCTACCTGATGAATAAATGGCTATAGAGTCCTTCGCTCATCCATTCGCTTATTCAACAGTCATTTGCCAATCAGCCTCTAGCAGGCAGGAGCTTTGGGTACAAAACTGAGCACAGCATGCCAAGGAGGCTCTGCCCAGAGACAGCCTGTGAGTCTGGCCTCCTTTGTAGCTCAGGGGTTTTGGAGCTTCAATACTTTTTCTGCCTGTACCATTGAGAAATCCCTCTGGGTTAAGAAAGTAGGAGTCGTGCTAGGGTCAGGGTTGGAACTGGGGCCAGTCACGGTCACCTGCCTGGCCCTCCTGAGGGGCCCTGGCCTCCCTGGGAGGTGACCCCCTGCTTCTGGCCCCACCTTGCTCCCCTCCCCTCCCCTCCCTCAGCTGCTCCATTTCCAACCAGGCAGCTTAACTTAGGCCTCCCAGTTGGGCTTTTAATTTGGATTTATTGCCGGCCGTGATTGTATGTTAAACAAACTCCAGGCGATTATTAAAAACATGATTATCTGGGTTTATTGTCTCGCTTGGTCCTCAGTGGGTGTTCTGGTGCTGAGAGCTGGCCAGGCCTCTGTGATACAGGGAGGGGGCAGAGAGTCAGTGTTGGTCCCCACCTCACCTCTCATGTCACAGCTTCCAGAAAGGATGAAGTGGCAGCACCAACCAAGGGCACTTTTGAAGCAGGACAGTGGCTGAGTGAGCTGCAATGACATGGCAGAAAGAGCACCAGCCTAGTATCTGGAGGCCTCAGGCCATCTGGGCTTCTATTTCATTGTCTGAAAATCTGAGAGGTCTCTGTGAACTGAGACTTCACTTTGCTTCTCAAAAAGACCGGAACCAGGAGCCTCCACAAAGTGCCCACATACAGAACATTGCATCCTGGGCATCTGATGAAGATCTACTCATGCACCCAACCTCCATATTGACTTGGTGAGGGTCTCTGGTCAACCAGCTCACTGCTGCTTGGGAAGATCAGGGACACATTCAAAACAGGCACTGGCCCAGCGATCCGGTGAAGATGAGGGCAGGTTTGGGCCTGGAAGCCAGAGCCTTGGGTTCTACCTGCTGTGTTACTGACTGGCCAAAGGGTCTTGGACAAGGAATTTCTCCCCTAGCCTGGACGTCAGCTTTTTCTATAGGAGGCAGGGAGAGACTGTCCCACGAGTCACCAACTTAAGCCTTATTTGTCTACATAGAAGATGCTGCTGGGAGTCAGGCACAGGGAGCTGGGCTGCTCAGCTCCTCTCTTGCCCCTACACTAGCCTAGTGTGGAAGCACCAGACTCCCTAGCATATCTCAGCTGTCCAATCCCCTTTCCAGAGTTCAAAGCTCTCATTTCTCACTGTTAGTTCCCTGAGCCCCCGTGAGAAGAGGGGTAAGTGGCTCCAGTGCCCACCCACCCAGGCAGGGCACCTCCATTGTCTTTCGGGGAGGTATGACACCAGCCAGGGCAGAGCCTCAGGTCCATCTGAGGCATCCACACAGCCTGCCAGACTCCTGGCCGCCTCTCTCAGCCCTCCTCCATTGGCTTCTCAGGCAGACACTTGGGCCTGTCCCAAGCCTGATGAATCTTTGATGGAGTCTGAGTGAAGGCTCTTTGAAAAATTCAGAAAAGTAGGGAGGTGTCAAGGGTGAGAGCAAGGCGATGCTGCCCCCATTCTGTCCATCTCCCCTCATCAGTTCACTAATGAGTCTTTAGTCCAGGAGTGCAGGGAGCAGGAAAGAAAGGATACACTTGAGCCCCAAGCCCATGAGCCTGCAGGTTGAGCCAGTCCAGACACTGTTACAGAAGCCCATTAGGCAAGGAAAAGCTTAGAGATGGCATACCAGTCAGCTTCCTTATAGCCTAAGGAAACAGAAGCCCCTTATACTGCAGCAGGGAGAAGGCCGAGGCTCAGAGTGGGGTGTGCCTGAAGTGAGACCCACAGTGGCCAAGGGGGAACTAGGATTCAATGCTCTCCCTCCCTGTCTGTCTGGTGCTGATTCACAGGCTGAGCTTGCATTTCAGCTTTTCCCTCTTGCGGGCCTCTCACACACCCCCACCTTCGGGAAGCATAGGGCCCAGGGATCACCCTGGTCATCCGTCAGCGGGACCTGGAAGGACAGAGACTAAGGCAGTCCTCCTGTTGCTGTTTTTCACTGATGCCAACCCCTAACCCAGATCTTGCCCCCTCCAGTCCTTCAGGTTTACCAGAACTGGGCCTCCTCTGTGCTCTGTTCAGTTTTGCCCCTCCTAGCTGACAGCTGGATGGGGACAGCTGGTGCTCAGCCACTGCTCTTTGTGGCAGTTCTTGCTGTGCCAGTGGTAGCTGCATAACCACCATAAGCAAGTGACTGAGGCTCTCTGAGCTCCTCTTTTATCACAAATGGTGAGATGCTAAGGATTCAATAAGACTAGAGGGGCAAAGGCACTGGGTGGGGGCCCCTCAAGCATTGACTCTGCGACTTTCTCCATGTCAAATCTGGCCTCCAAGTCTTAAAAAGTTAGAATTCCCACATTTTCCTTCACCATCTTCCTTGATTCCTCAGCATATTTGATCTCCTCTGAGAACAAGGGACAGATGATGGAAAAAGATAGATAGACCTTTGGCTGATGGAAAGCATCCGAGAGATGGAGAGAGGAAGGAGGGAGAGGAAGGGGAGGAGATGAATAAAAGAAAAGAATTACCATGAGCTATGTGCCTTATACCACGATAAATGTATAATCAGAATGTGCCACGATACTCCACCTACTAATGTTTTTTAAAAGGAAAGAAAGCCTCATAGTACATGGGGAGGGAGGGCTGACCC
The DNA here is from genome assembly GCA_002564305.1 of Octomys mimax. Classification (NCBI taxonomy): domain Eukaryota; kingdom Metazoa; phylum Chordata; class Mammalia; order Rodentia; family Octodontidae; genus Octomys; species Octomys mimax. Next base: position 13,570 of record NDGM011198851.1, read on the forward strand.
ACTGCTGGGTGGCTTGATGCCACTTGGATTGCTGTATAGGTAAATGGCAGCTCGGGGGCCATTGTGTGGTGGCCCAGGTAGGAAGCCAGGTGTGGAAAGTCTGATCCTGGCTACCTGAAGACTCCTCCATTGGCTCTGGTTTTCTCCTGCTGATGCTCCATTCCCTTCTCTTGGCAGCAATGTCTGTTATCTTGTCTGGTTCTCCACGTAGTTGAGCTTTACTCTGAGAACTGAGATTTCAACTTGATTCCCATAATTTAGACTTCAGCTTTTGGAACAGTGTCTCCATTCACCAAGGTGTCCTGCTTTGATTTCCAAGCATGTAGGCTTCTACAGACCTATTGTTTGGATCTATTTCGGTTGCACATTCGTAGGACTTGTAAATCTAAAAGAAGCCCATAAACGGAGTGATGCTGAGTAATGGCCTAAAAAACAATACATTTAATATGAAAACCCAAAGCAGTTTCTAAATCGGGGACCTATGTTTGTGCCCTCCAAATCCTCAGACTCAAGGCGAGACTGCAGCGCTGCAGGGGTATCTGGAGGACCCCCAGCGTGGCATGCAGAGGCCAGCTGGGTTCTCATCCTACATTTCTACCTGAGCCCTGGCCCTTCCACTTTCTGGCTGTGTGAGCTCAGGCGCTTCAGACAACCATTCTGAGGCTCAACTTTACCTTTTGAAAAATGAGGCTGAAAATTACTGCAGTGGATTGACAGTGGCTAGTCAATTTATAACACCCAGCTGAACTGAACCAGCATGGTGCTGGGCGTGGGAGACCCCCCCAGAGGACTGCTGCTGGCAGCGTAAGAGGCAGAGCTGGAGAAGAAGAATAGAAGCCATCAGGGAGCTGTTGGTCCTCCTGGAGGACCTTGTCATGCTGGCTTTCCTGATATGAATGAGGCTTTTCTCACCATGGGAGGAGCTCGGGACCACGTTTTCACTGAGGATGGCTGTGGTGCCTTTCAGGGGAGCACTGGTTCATCTCTTGAGCATTGCTTTCTGACTCCAGTGCAGCTCCTTCAGCCTGCTAGCACAGATCCTTCATCCGGCTGGCACAGACTTTCTAGCTTCCACCATTGACCTTTCAGGCCTTTCCAGTGCAGATCCTTGAAGCAGGCCTGCACGAGAC
>NDGM011198858.1:0-16898 GCA_002564305.1 Octomys mimax
AGAGGGAGTAGCCCTTATGTACTCTTGCAAGGTGTGATAGAGTAAGAAGTGTACATGAGGGGGCTTGAATTTCTTCCTACATGTTTATTTTATGGGGAAGATTATAACTGATCCTAAGTGAAAAAAAAAAAGTGATTTTCCTTTTAGCTTTTAAGGAAAAATCCGGCAGAATGCCTATAATTTTAAAAGAATTCACCTTACAAACCAATTCACCCTACTCTCTTTAGGACAGTGGCCTTTCAAAGACTTCATACGATAGTCAATCTGCTACATGTGTCTTCCTCTTAAAGAGCCAATGGACACAATGACACAGCAGCTGGCCTGAAGATATCCCTGCTGCAGGTGTCTTTGGGAATGCATTCTAATCCTTCAATGGAAAACAAACAAAGTGTTTTCTTCCCCATGTTGGCTAGTGGAAACCCTGACAAGATGACTTTCCAAATTTTTTAATAATACCTGTGTAAGCTGCAAAATAGTTACATTTCAGTTCTCTGTGATAGTGACCTATAAGAAAATAAGAAGATTGATTGAGAATAACTTCTTAAGTGTACAAGAGGGTCATGCAAATCAATGGATGTTAAAAGAATAAACAAAAATCTGTAAAAAAAAATAGCTTGGACCCTTCCTCATATAAACAACAGTGATATAATTATTATTTGGCGCTGACTTTTATTTGGAGTTATGTATTCATATTGATTCTGTATTATTTCTGTCAATCTCTTCCAGTAAAATATAGGTTTTTAATTTACTTTAATTTATTATTGTTTTTAATGTATTTAGTACAGGTCCTCACTATGCAGCTTAGACTCATAGTGATGCTCCTGTTTTCAGCCTCCCCAGTGCTGGGATTACAGGCACATGCCACCACACCTGTTCTCAGTGGCAAACTCAGCACACCCAGGGGTGGGGCTAGCATGGCATGCAGTCCCTGCACTTGTCTAAGTAGGTGCTTAGTCCACTGAGCTATGTCACTGGCCCTGCAGTATATTTTTATAAAGCATAATTTAGTAGGAATTTTTTTCTAAAGCAACAGAAAGTCGTATTTTGAGTTTTTCATTTATTTCCAAAAGGTTCTTGGTCAACTTAACAAAGATACATAGTACACTGCTTCTCTATTAATTATAAAATATGACGAGAAAATGTATTAATTTATTATTCTCTGAAGAGACATTTATTTTTGAAGTACATTTCTATGTCCCATTGTCCAATATATGTGCCTTATGACAGTTCTCTGAGACAATTTAACTGATTAGTCATTAAACACTACCACAAAGAGATTAAAAAGTGTTCTTTCTACAACCATATTTGAAATGTTTAATAATTTTTTCATGTATTGATTCTGTATGACATGGAAAAATTAAAAGTAAACTACATTCTTAGATGCAAAAACTTTACACTTCAACCTATTATACAAGTCTCAACTGACCCATGATTTACAACTGCTAGTATCAAGAACATATAGAACTTATTGAGTTTAAAAGTAATTAGGAAGCAGGGGGCACATTTCAAACATATGTCAAACTCAAAGAACTTCAGAATCTTTTCACACTGCCTACTCAAAAGCTGAGATTTTCGGCTACTAAGTCTCTAAGAACTCATCTTCAATGCAAAGTCTTTGAAAATATTGAAGGGTTTTGTTTGTTTGTTTGTTTTTGTCTAAATTCTCATATATTCTGGGTTTCTGTAAATTGGGTTATCTGCCCAACAATTCATGACAGGTTCCTACAACACAAAGGGAGAAAGTTGAACAGTTCTGGAGGAAAGAACAACTCAGTTCACACCTTCTGACATGTCAGCTTGGGCAATCTCACGATCCCCAACACTCAGATGTTGAAAGCAAAACACTACTTCCTCTAGGTTCAGAAGTTGTAATGAGCAAAATCATGTGAATTCACATTTCCTTTCCCATACATGAATACTATGAGATAATTGTCATGGTAAATGAAAAGGTAAAAAATCCATGCCCTCTTATAGAAAGAAAAACCTAGAGTTTAATTCAGATGCCTTGCTCAATGCCAGAATTGGGCCTTCAATTTCATCCCTATTCTTAAAGAAAAAGTTTAGTATGCCTGCATTCTGACTGGGAGACTCCAAGTGAAAAGGTATGGAGGAGGTATTTTTCTTATGCACAATCATTAATTTAAAAATGACTTCTAGTGTCTAGTTCTGGAGTTGTGTCAGTGACAGGAAACACAGAAGTTTCTGTTCTCACAGTTTCATGCTCTACTCTTAAATGAATAAAATTTATGTCTATTGTCCATGCATCTGAAATTCAGATCAATTTCTTTCACACTTCACAAGAAAGAAACTTACTAATTAGGTATTTCATTATTAAAAGAAAGTTACTAATAGTTATTTTTGCTCTTCACATTGATTAAAAGAACAAACATATTTGTCTTTTTATATGAAATTTTGGGGGACACTTACCTACACTTAGTCAGGCAATTCACATACATTAAAACTTTTGAAGAAGGGTATATCCTCTTGCTATTTTGACCTATACATAATCGCTACCTTTATTATATGGAAAATGATAATATATACATTTGGTTGCCTACATAGCATGTTGTTCTCACAAAAGTCTTTTAAATATATTTTTATTTTAAGCGCATCCTTTACTGTAAATTGCAACACTATTTATAAAATATGATTAAGGCCACCTGTTCCTAAGCACATATGGCATAATACAATGGCTACCACAGTAAAAAGTGATTTATGAATAAAGAGCATATGTATATACCCAAAGAGAATTGTCACTCTAGATTTCAAAGTATTATCTCTTGACTTGCTCTTACCTGATCACATTTTCATGATAAGGAAATGAGGCAAAATTAGGACAGTGGAAAGTAGCAAGAAAATCAAAGGCAGACAAACACACAGACATCAAAGCAAAAAAAACATACAGGCGCCAACGCATACACCGTTGTCAGACAACAATGTTAACCTTTTCATCTTTCTGAATTGCTTTAGTCTTCTACATTGGATGTGAGCATCACACATAGGTTTGTTTAAAACATTACAAGTAATTATATTAAATTTTTGCCACTTAGAAGTTCAGAATTCACCTCACTGAGCTAAAATCAAGTTGTTGGCAGGTATAAAATCCCTCTACACGTTGTTGTGGATGCCTCATTTAGGTAAAATTTTGCTTCCATGTTTTGCTTCTTTCTAACATTAATAAGGACTCTAGTGAATATAATGAAGTTCCCCTGGCCAGTAGAAGATATTTTTATTAAGAAGATTTTTTTAGACTATTAACTAAATTTAATTCTATCTGGAACCTTAACACTGCTTTACCAAGTAAACTTTTTTATTGACTAACAATTTTTTTAACATTCATTGTTACAGTTTTCCTTGCAAAAGGGTTCATGTGCTACACAGATATTGATACAGATTTTTCCCCAAAATGCACATATTGCTCATTTCTCGTGCTAAACTGGCACCACGTGCTCCCACTGTGGATGCATTAACTTGTCATCCTGCAGCCAGATGATGACATTCCACATCAGTACATTATAATTTATCTTCTAAAGATTTCCCTCATTCTTTTTTAGGCAGTAGGAAGGAAAAAGTTTTCTTTCACTCTTAGAAGGGTTAGCGATGGAGAATGGGCATGATAAGACAAATGTGAAATTCCCTGTTCCGTATGAGGAATTTTCCTCTGCAGCGTAAAACCTTGTATGTGCTGTGGCAACCACATGCTTATTTTCAGTGGAAAATGAGTAAATATAAGTGCAAAAGCCTTACAAAGTGTGCTCCACACCATGTTTATTCATATGTGACTGAAGCATAGGGCAAGAACAGAAGGGTCTTGAGATGGAGTCGAGTGTGAAAATGAATTGAATGTAAATTTAAGAATTGTGGACTTTTCTCAGTAGGATTGGGAGGGCTGTGGCAAATCTTTGCAAATAACCATAACATGCCTTTTAATTATATTTTAGGGGAAAATCTATTATCAACCAGGGACAGCTTGAGTTAAAGCAAAGAGGTGGAATATCAATGATACATGCACAAAGAGGGTACATGATCAGGCTTAAATTGTACCCCCCTACGCATGAAAAGGTTGTGAATAAAGATGGCCCTGGCCCTGTCCCCAACTCTCTGTTTCTGTTTCCCTCTCTGTCCCTGTGCTCTGTCCTCCTCAGTTCTTTTTTTATTATTAATTTTTTTTTGAAACAAAGTCTTGCTAAGTCTCTTCACTTGCATTTCTTTTCTCTCAGCCTTTTAGAGTGTTAAGGTCCCAGACACAAGGCTTAACTTGAAGAGTTAAATATAGGTGTCTGTCTTGGTTGCTTTTTTCTCATTGCTGAATCAAAATACCTGACAACAAAATTACAGAGGGAAAGGTATATTCAGTTCACAGTTTGTGCAAGTTTCGGTCCATACTCAGCTGGTTCCACAAGCAGAATGGCACATGGCAGAGGGCAGCAGTCCATGGCTAACAGAAGACACTGAAAGCAGCAGGAGCAAAAAGGAGGAACACAAGCAGGCCTCTTCCATACCTTATATTGTACACAGGCGACCCAAAACAGGGTAGGTGGAACACTCACACCCATAATCCCAGCACTGGACCATGAGTCAATCAAAAACTAGAAGCTCATCCCATGACTGCATGAGTCACTGGGCAGACATGTAGACACAAACCATAACAGTGTCTGTGGTAACGATAGTTACAAAGAACTTTGGCTTTTAAGACCAGAATTTTAGAAGAAGAGATAGAGATGAATGAAAAGAGAAACTAAAATACAAAGAAAATATCAAATTAACCTGAGTTTCAATCCTAATGTTGCTAGTATATACACATATGCACATATACATATAGAGAACATAATCTAATATTATATCCACTATAAAATTTGTGCACAGTTAGACTCCCTGGTGCTAAGAGCACTTCAGCAAGTTTACTATACCACGCAGCATCCTGCTATGCATTTAAATCATTCCAGCAAAGAAGGCTCCTAAATTTCTCTTAAAGGAATTTATAAGATTTCAAATCCAGACAACTTAAAAATTCCAAAAATCTCAATTTGTTCATGAAGTATTTACAGTTCAAAACTGGAATGATACCAAATTTAGGGTCAGGAAGGTGAATTCAGGGATTAAGTTATTTCTTCCTCTTCTATTCTTTCTTTTAAATCTTTTAATCTAATTTTCTTCAAAACACAGTATCAGTTTGGTAGTTATCTTTATATAATTTTATTCATTTATATTATAATGTAGATCAAAATAAGAAGTGTTAATGTTAAAATTAGAAAATATGAAAACTTATACCACTTGCAAGTTAATCCCTTTAGAGGATTACTGATAAACAAAGTTGCTTAAATTAGAAAATCTTTCATGAAAGGAATTAAACAACTAAGTCAAACACAACATAGTCATTTACACCACCACCACCAACAACAAAAATATCTTTAAAATGTGTGGAACTTTTCATTATCTATCTTTTGAAACAGAAAGCTATGTGAGAAAATCCTATTTAAACTTAAAATGAATTTGTTAAGAAGAAGTAGCCTTAAGAAATTAATGTTAAATATTTTGCAATTATAAACAGTAACTATTTTCATGTCGTTAAGTGGATTCTGAACATTGAACACATATCTTCTTTGGGACTCATCAAAATCAAAAGTAGAAAAAATATCAAGAATAATCATATTTAAATGAATTGTACAAATCATGACTTGCCTAGGACAAAGAGTACATAAATGGATGATAACATTTCATAGTATGAGACATTAGAACCATCAGACAATTAAATGCACATAGAATTTCTATCTTAATTTACTTTCAACGGCAAGTACAAATATTCATGTCTTTTTGATAATAACCATCAAATGTACTTAAGTTGTTAGACTTAGTAAATTTTTAAGGCCTTCTAAGGGAAATCCTAGAAAAAAAATAAAATGTTTACACAGTAACTTTCTCAAGGGGACATTACAAAAATATATAATAAGCCAAGTACATAAGTATTTATTAATATATAAATTAGAAATACTATAGGATAATATCAGGGAGCTAAAGGAGCATTTGGCTTTGTACAATATAATTCTTATTTTTTCTTCAGATAATAAAATATTTTCTTTCATATACTTTATATTTCTCTATTGTCTTCTCAGTTAACTTCTGCTTTAAATTTTCAGGTCATAGATACTGCCATATTGTCAGCCATAGGATGCTTGTATTTACCTTTATGCATTTGACATGAATCGAAATATTCTAGTGAATCCTTCTTTATCTGGACAACATTGCAGGCCCACTGTTAGAATATGAGCATACGCACGCCGGCCTGATAGCTCAGCAGATTAAGCGCCTGCTTAGGCAGAGCATAGCTGCTGGGGTTCCATCCTGGCATGCCTTGCCTGTCCCACCCGCAGGAAGCTCTCAGATGGCGATGGAGACTGGGAATGGTGGCACGAGCCTATAATCCCATCACTTGAGAGGCTGAAAACAGGAGAATCACTAAGGGTCTGGGCTACATAATGAGACCCTGTAGACCCTATAGGCCCTGTCCCAATTACAGAAAGAGAGAGACAGAAGAGACACACAAAGAGAGAGAGAGAGAGAGACAGACAGACAGACAGACAGACACAGACAGAGAGAGACAGAGACAGAGGGAGAAGAGAGAGACAGAGAGAGACAGAGAGAGACAGAGAGAGAGACAGAGACAGAGAGACAGAAAGACAGAGAGAGACAGAGTATATGCATGGTCCTTAGCCCCCATATTCATCCCCCCAGCTGTAACCTCTGTTGCATCCCAGGCTGGTTTACTTATGCCTCCATGGCCCGCAGAGAAACTTTGTGGAAACAGTTTTAGTACTTAATGTAGCAATTATATGGCTTTATAATTGTCTGTTGCCTCATATAACTTCCACAAGAGAAATTAAATGATTTGTGGATAGAAAATGTCCTGTATTTTTATCTTTGCATTCTTAGCAGCTAGCACTCTTGTCTCTCTCTCTTTCTAAAAAAAAAAAAAAAAAAAAAGACTTATTACATGATTTTTACAGCTAACCACTGCTAAGAATAGTACACAAGATGCAGGAAAGCACTTCGGTACACACAGTACTTTGCTCCTCATCCACATGAAATTAATAGTAACGAGCAAAATGGTGGGCATCGACTGAGCACACTTGTCATGGGCCAGAGACAGAGGACGTATCAACACTTTCAAGCATTATTAAAACTCAGAATTTTATACTAGAAAAATGTGAGGGTTTGATTGGAATATCAGCCCAGGATCCTTTTTATATATCTGTCTATATTGATCAACTTTATTGTGCATATACAAGATCCTAAACATGATATCATGGTACATTTTTGTGTATAGAAAATGAAGAGGAGAGGTAAGTGAAGCAAATCAACATGCCCATCATCCCACCTGGTTATCTTTTTTACTGTAACAAGAGCAGTTATAATCTAGTCATTTAACACGGATTTCAATACAGTATACATGTATTAAGTGCAGTCTTCTTGTTGTACATAAATTCTCTGGATTTTCTCAAGCTATATCACAGCTGCTTTTTACATTTTGACCTATGTCTCATTTCCTGGAAATCTCCACCCTCTCCACAAGGGTTCTTTTCTATAGCACCACATATTTGAATGATATTGTCCACATGTACATGAGATCATATAATCATTTTTGTGTGTCTTTTTTATTTATTTCAATAATAAAGTCCTCCAGACTTGAATTCATTCTACTAAAATATGTCATTCTCTTACAGAACTGAATAATTTTCATGTATATATATATATATATATATATATAATCATTTTCCAGGATCTTTAGTCTACTTTACTTGGCTCTATCTCTTACTCACTATGACATACTCTTTCAGTTTGCTTGATGATCAATAGTTTCATTTTTCCAAGTAATTATTGATTACCTATTCTAAATAAACAACATAAATTATAATAACAAATTTTAGGAGAATTAAATAATAGAGAGACCTATGATAATGAAACAGAATAATATTAAAATAATTTATAGCATATATAATTAACTAGCTAGCATTAATATTATATTTTGAAATAATAAAAATTATATGCAGCAAATTAGCTTTCCAACATTTAGACATTAACTTTCCAACATTATGATTCTTCTGAACTTAGATTATTTTAATTCATATGTAGATTAAAACTCATATTTTCTTCCAGGTACTTGAAAGGAGATATTTAAAGTCAATAGTTTGAAATATAAATATAAAAAAAAGTTGATAGTGTGAAAGGACTGTGTGTTTGTGTGAGTATGTGTGTATGTGTGTGTGTGTGTGTGTGTGTGTGTGTGTGTTCTCTTCTCCCTTTCTCTTGACTTAACTTTTATCCTTCATGCTTCCAAAACCTTCAGAAAACCATCAAAGGTAATAATACGTTTCTCAGAGACTATGAAATATATAAAGATATGTCACTTTGCTATTAGACATAATAATGAAACATTTTAAAGTTTAAACCTATAACTAGTGCATGAATTCTGTAAAACAGAAATCATATAGTTTAACTTTCTTTTTGAGTTGTCTTATCACAACCTCAAAAAGCATACAACAAATATTTGCTTAAATATTAACAGATACTCGTTTCCCCAAAATTTACAATTTCGAGAATCTTACAAAAAAGAATTAATTGACTCATTATACATACAAATAATATAAATAATATCTGTATTCAGATCTTCCATTCCCAGAACCCTAAGGAATATTGCAGAATTGTGTTCATGACCCACAACATACAAAGGATTCTTTAAGTAGAGTATTTTCTCGCAGTTTTTTAGTTAGCAACTTAGGAACTAACTTAAATAAAATAAAGTGTTCTTATATGTTTTAGAGTAGATTTCCATTTAGGTATATCACAAAGAAAATAAAGAATGAAGTTAAAAGTTCATAGCCATCTATGGAAAGTAGAAATTCACATATAAGAAATATGTCTTCAACCAGTATTATTTAAATAAAGAAAATGGATGAGATCAAATTGAAGCTTTAAAATACAGAGAAAGTATTAGCTTCGATAGCATCTTCTTTTACAAAGCCTTCAATAAAATCCAGATGGGAAAGACATTTTTCTATATAATAAATAAAAGAAAGACAAGCAGGTATTCAGAAAAACTACACTTAGAATGATAAGAAATGAACTTTCAACGACCTAAAATTTACAAAGTGGAAGAAAACTTCAGGATTTTTAACCTTGAATCAAAGTATTATTTCTTTAGTCTTTTTGTCTTGAAAATCTTATAAATGCTTGGGTCATAGTTTTTTTTTTCTCTTTGCAAATTAAAAGAAAAGCCATTTGTCTGTGCAACTTTACCCAGTAAATATAACTTGTTCATTCTGAAAATGTTCTTCTAGAAGCAGAAATAAAAAAAGACGTTTTCAAAATGATTCAACTATATGATTATGATTTTCTTACAAAGAATAAATAAAACTATACATATTCTTCAGTTTTAAATCCATGGATATTATGTACAAAATTTTGCAACATGATACTAATAGTCATAAAGGAAATCTGACACCCTTGATTCCCTAATATATGCAATTTCCTTTTTATTAAAAAAAAAAACACTTAGTCTCCCCCATTTTCTTACTTAGATGACCCTAAAGGAATGAACATTTTATACTTCAGGGTTTGTACAGTATTATGTAACATTCCACAGGTACAAATAAGTGTTTTTGTCAGTGTTTAGCTTCTGCCCACAGTTACTACAACCTGAGGCTATTTATGCTTTTCCAAGAATATCAGATGTACTACTCTGGAGTTTGCATTCTTTAGCAAACACCAGAAGTTCAAGTGAATTACAACTCAGTCTGTGCCAATGTTAATCCACTGCTTACTTCAGGAGATAAAATATAATATTTTGTAAAATATTACAACTTACTCTTCAAGGTACTGCATTACATTTCTTGTCGTCATTCCTACTTTATGCTAAGTAATTTTTTTTGTAATTACAGAGAGAATTATGGTTCACAAAACAGAATAGACAAAATTATACGTGGATCCTATTTTGACGCTAGAGCATCTGGATTGGTCAGTTCCAGGATAATGATAAATGAAGTATGATAGGGAGTTCTGCTAAGCGAAGAATGGACTCAAGAAGCACCTCAATCCGGACTATGACTGTCATACTGTTCTGGGTTTTGAGCCAGTTCTGATTTCTCCATTTTATTTAAAAGCACATAAAATTATGAGCTACTGCATTTCACCTACTTTTAGTTTATTATATTGATGACACTTAGAAGAGATTTTAGAAGGAGGTAAAAGTGTGAAACAGCAAAAAAGAAGGAAGGGACTGCAGAATGTCAGTTTAAGGTTAAACTTCTATTGTGTCTTGAGATAAAGAATTCCAAAGTCATATTCTAACATAAAGAGTTCTAAAGAACACCAAAGTGAAATATTTTTAGGGCACAAAGTGATTTCTGGATAGAGTGAGAATACACATAAATTTGTGTCATTCAGAAGATATGAGAGACTTTGGAGGAACTAGGAACATTTTTATTAGGTTTATTAGAATACATTAGGTTCATTAGAAGACCGTGTTCTTAAAACTCATCCACAGCACCACATGATTTTGTTTCACAAAACGTAAGTGATGATATCAAAACAAGCGTGGCATGAAGTACAAGGAATTCATAGTTGGGTGGGGATGCAAATGAAATGGAAAGTGTATATTCAGCCTACATGAAGGGAAATGGAGAAAGAGCTATTGCTAGCTGCACCTCCCTTGATGTTGACACTTTTCTACAGTATTAATAGTGTGAAAACAAAAGTCCAGCTCTCAAGTAAGGCAAACAGTAAAGCTGATTGTGTGCAGCATTTGTTCAGCCATGACATAGGCTGAAATAAGACGCAGTCAGATAAATGTTCAGAAATAAATGAAGAAAGGAAGAAAAGGGTCGAAGCCAGAGTCACATTGACTGTAAAACTAGGAGGCTCCCAAGTGAAATGGAAAGAGGAGTTCTGTGTTCAATATATATTAAAGCTTGTCAAAAGACAAGCCAAAGCAAAGATGAAGGTAGGCAGGTATTATTAGTCTCTTACAATACTCTACAAACATACTTAAATATTGAGCTACAGCTATATTCCAGTTGCAGCATAACTTGCAAGTAAAGCAGTTTTGGCTAGGAGTCACCAGTGGATATAAAACTTGATGAGTTGGACTCCCAGAAAGGTTCCAACAAATAGAGAACTGACAATGCCCCTTGCGTCTTCATCAATTTCTTCTTTCTCATGTCTGGAATAACATCACACCAGGCAGAGCATCAGAGGCACAAAAAAAATTATGATGGCTTTAAAAGACGGACACAGAAGATACTAACACGGTAGAATCAAAAGACAGAGGGGACTAACCCCCTAATTTCCTTGCACACCTCAGGAAATCTCGTTTTAATAGGAAATGGAATACACTAACTTCTAGTCTTTCAAATCACTGTAAACTTGGATTTCCTTTTGTAGCTAGCTATTTCTAATCACAGCAAATTACACAATTCTCTTAACAGTTTATGCCAGAATTTATATTCACTGTCAGAAACATTATTATGCTTATGATGAGGCTCACAGAAACCTCATCAGCTGTCTTTACCTTCGTGTTCATTGCCATGATTTTAAAGGTCTTCTCTACCATAATCCATCAAATTAAAAACATGACTTCTTTTGTATTTCAGTTTTTCTTACAACTCCAATGTAGACAAAAAAGGCCATTTACAGAATTTTTAAAAATCTTTCTCATTTTAAACATTTTGCATTGTGTGTATGCGTGTGTGTGTGGATGACTGTTTTATATTTTAATTACCTATCAAATTTCAGATTTTCAGTAGACACAATTAGATGCACCAAGCCAAAAACTCACATTAGAAATTATTATTTTGAGTTATTTTGCTTACAATACAAAACTATAGTTTCTACCATGGTTTATTTTACAAATGGATATTATCAGTATTTTATATTCATAGATTCATAGGAATGAAATCCTGACAGAGCAAGATTTGGCAGTATTGAATACTACAAAACTGTATCCTACTACATGGCAAGATAAAATGCAAATGTAAGAGAAAAAAAAATTACCATGTGGAAAATACCACTGTCATTCTAGGCTTTTCAACCGCTTTTGCGTCTTGTCGAAGTGGGAGGTGGGGTTTACAGAAACACGCTCTCAGTTTCTAGATGTCTGAAGGCTAATGCAGATCCACACAGCTTGGTTGAAAAGTCTTTGCTTTTTTCTTCTTCCCTCCCTCTCCCCTCCTTCCTTCTTTCCTTCCTTTATTATTTTAGGGCTTCAATCATTATCTCCTGGATGCCTTTGCCAGAACTGTTGTCAGGCTCCTACTTTCTTACTATTGTCCCATTCAAATAATTATATGAAATAACAGATGAATGTAAAAAATTAATGTTTATTGAAGGATAAGAATACTAGAAGTATAAGTGAAAAAGCATAAGTGAGTTTAAAGGAGAGGAAAAATGAAGCACGGTGCAATGAATAGGGGGAGACGCGCTCCCTGCACAGAGTAGAGCCCACTGGAGGCATAGGGCAGCAGGGGCTGAGAAGCTTCCTAATAGATTTGGACAATTTTTGTATTCTTAGTATGAACTTTAAAATAATATTCGTGAGAGCTGGTGAGATAGCTCAATGGACTAAGTGCCTGCATAGGCAAGCGGAAGGACCAGGATTCGATCCCCGGCATCACATGCTGCGCGGAGCCTGCTGCTGGGTGTGCTGAGTGGGCCACCGAGCCTGAGGCCCCCTACCAAATGCATAAAATGATACCTGTGAAAATGTGTGTGTCTGTGGTGATTAAATTTTGCTATGTCTTGGAGGAGAAAATTAGTACAGTGACATATTTAAAAAAAATAAGTTCTTGTTAATATATTATGGCAGACAATTCTAGAGTGATTTTTAACAAGCTGAAGGTTAATGTTTTTGAACATCTAAACATTCACTTAGGGAAAAACCACTTTTTATATGTACAATATAAATCATTACTTTTCTATTATCAATCACTAGACTATTTACAATAATAAAAATGAATGAACCTTGCCTTGCTCCAATACCCACTAAGGTTTCTGATGATTGATTGAAAATAAAAGAAAGAAAGAAGAGAGAATTTGAAGTAGCAATAATAATAATTTTCATTTGTAGAAATCACAGATTTTAAATGGTCAGGGCATGTACAAAATATGGTTCGTAGATTATGTAGGCTGAAGAAACTTTGATTTAGACTTGCCAAAATATAATTAAGTACCATTCCCAGGAATCAGTAAAGCTAATTATTTGCTTGAATGGCCCAATTTAACTGAAGAAGGTTAGAAAGATACAGCAGCATTCCTGAGCTGCTCAAAGATCACACATGCAAAGAGGATTGCTGCATCACACGGAGGAATGCTTTATATCCATAAAATAGTAATCTAGGTATAATACATAATAAGCATGGTCAAGTTAAACACTATAAAGTATTGCATGTCTTAATTTGCTCCACATAAGGATCTGAAAAAAAATCAAATGTCATGTTTGGCCTCATAGGTAGAATCTAAAAAATAAAAGGCAGGAATATCAAAGTAGAAAGAGAGTCCTCAAGTAAAGGAAAGGGAGTAAAAGGAGAGTAAAGGGATGCTGGGTAGTCACAGGAGAGATCTAAGAGTGTCACACACAAGCACATATATGCCAAAACAAACCCATAATTCTGTGCAACCAATACGCCATAGATAAATCATATTTTTCCTTTAAAAATATACTTTATCTTCTCTTACAGTGAACAGAAAGTTGGTGCAGGAGCTTTCTTAAAATGATCTAACCTGTTTTGAAATTATTTCTTAGGCTTCTTAGCCTACTTAATACTATTTGATTCCATCAATACACCATTAATTATATGGACTTATTTTAAAATGTTCCCTCAGGGGAGAGGAGATGACTCAGTAGAATAAGCGCTTCCCTGTCAAGCACAATGGTCTGAGTTCAATTCCCAGTTCTGCCAAAAAAAGGTAATAAATAAATAAATAAATAAATAAATATGTAGAAATTGAAGTGCTCCCATGTCACCCCCAACTTTTCAATCAATTTGTTTCTTCATTGCATTCATCAAACAAAGTACTGTCATAATTTTCTCAAAAGTGATTATACTAAAGTACCTGTACATCTATCTTAAGCATTCGTGCATACACATGAATTTGCATAGTTTGAAGTAGGACATTAAGTGTGAGCAGATGCATGCTTGCTATTCAGAGGATGGCTGAATTTTTTTACAGTAATAAGAACAATGAACAACAACAAAAAAATCATTTACTAAACATCTTAACCAAAAATGATATATGCAGGCTTTTAACAGCAAATCGCGTTTTGTTTTAAAGCTTTTCTGTATTTAATGCATTCCTGTTTTTCTCTAATAAAGTGCATGGTTTGTTAATCTAAGGGGGAAAATACATAGTGATATAAGAATAAAACATTTTGTAATTATTCATATAAAATTCACAAAATGTGGAGCCACAAGGGTTTTTAGTATTTTTCCACATAATTTAAAGCATTAGTCTTTAAGACTAATTTCCATCATGAATACCATCTTGACTAGTGGCTAAATAACTATGTTGTTTGCAGTGGACGGTGCTGGCAGCATGTCGGAGTATTGCTGCTGCACACTAAACAGCACAACTTGGTTTGATTAAAATTTTACTACTGGGCCAGTCAAATAGCTCAGGGGGTTAAAGTACCTGCAAGCAGCCTCAGGGGCCAGGAGTTCGATCCCCGGGCCTGCCACACCAGCCCCAGCCCCAGGGTGCACTGAGATGGCCATTGAGACTGTGTGTGGTGGTGTGCGCTTGTAATCCCAGCTCTTGGGAGGCTGTGAACAAGCGGATCGCTATGAGTCTGATCTAGTAGATCAGGGTGAGACCCTGAACACCCTGTAGACCCTTGCCTAAAATAAAAAAATAAAAAACAGAACTTTTACTACTAGTAGTATAGCTAATGATTATGCTCAGATGGATTCAAAATTAAATTAATTTTAAACAGCTGTGCCTGAAATATGGACAGTATGACAGTGGAATTCAAGTGAAGTCAACCATCACAATATTTTGGTACTTATGGTACTTACAGTTTGGTACTTATGGACTTGCATTTGTGTGTGTGTGTGTGTGTGTGTGTGTGTGCGTGTGTGCATGCACATGCAGTGCTAGAGTTATTTATATTCCCTTCTTTCTAAAAAGAATATGGACAATGTACCACAAGCCAGAGAATCACTGTATCCAGAAATTTCCACTTCTTGGATTCAGAGCTTTCTTACTGATCAGCAAATTCTGTGCATTTTGCTTAGTATGTCTGTCTCTGAAATTCTCCCCTGTCTTCCCATCTCCACTGGCACTGCTTCAGTTTAATGGAGGGAAATATCTCCACTTAATATCCCCCAAATAACCTTGTTTTCAGTACATTTGCCCTGTTTGTTCTTTCTGGAGCACAAACATGTTCTATTCTTTGCCTTTCTTACAATCCTTTAGTGGTTCCTCACTGCCTCCCCAACAGAATCTAAATTTCTTAACGCGCCAGCCCCAGAATCAGCCCTGCCTACACATCCGTTCTGTCCCTCTGCCCCTAGGCTCCCTCCTCTCGCCCAGTGTCCAGGTCCTCTCACTCCCTTCTCTCCATTCAGCCACACTGC
This sequence comes from Octomys mimax, assembly GCA_002564305.1. NCBI lineage: Eukaryota > Metazoa > Chordata > Mammalia > Rodentia > Octodontidae > Octomys > Octomys mimax. The sequence continues at coordinate 15,624 of NDGM011198858.1, forward strand.
AGGTTCACTTCTCTCATAGCAGGCTTTGTAAGTCACTAAGCCATAGTATTTCATGTATTGGTCTTTCCTAATGCTTTCCTTTAAGGATGTATTTTGAGAATATCCAGCAATGCTAAATATTTGCTTATAAAAACCAGAGAAGGGAGTGTGAAGGACATTTAAGGGGTGATCATGGAAGCTTGTTGGGAGCTGTGCTGCACACTAAACAGCACAATTTGCTTTGATTAAAATTTGACTACTAGTAACACAGCTACTGATCATGCTCCAACGCTAAACAAGGCAGTTCTATGACAAAGAATTACCCAGCCTGCAATGTCATGGTGCAGAAACTGAGAAACTCCATTTTAAGGGAACAGTTGTATATGTTTGCTCCAGAATTACTAGCACTGAATAGATGGTTTCATTTTTTTTTATTATTATTTATTTTGCAGAATCGGGGATTGAACTCAGGCCCTTGTGCTTGCCACGGAAGCGCTTATTCCGCTGAGCCATCTCCCCAGCCCCCAATTTTTTTTTTTCTTTTACTTTTTTTTTTTTTTTTGGTGGAACCAGGGATTGAACTCAGGCCCTTGTGCTTGCCAGGGAAGCACTTATTCCATCTCCCTGGCCCCTACTAACACTGAATAGAAAGCCTACTATTTAAAATGTGTTTTATACATGGATGCTAAGTGAAGGCGCACACACAACTGCAACTCTGTGTTCACTGCACTGCAGTACTTTTCACAGGAGCTAAGAAAGAAAAAAGACCTCCACCTACATCAGCTGACAAGCGAGTAAAGAAATCGCATTATGAGTACCTAATTAAAAATCCTTTCCCCAGGAAAGATAATACCCTGCCATTTGGAGAATCTGGGAGTGGAACAGTGATTACCTCAGCTTGGGAAGACAGGAAGAGCAGAGAGATGGGCAGAGATTAGTCAAGAGGCACTTGCTATACAGGCAAAATCACATGGTCTTGGCAGTGTGAGAATTAAATACTAAAACAGATAAATTGGTCAATATTCTAAAACATAATATTATGTAAGCAATTCCACCCTGTGTTTCTATGCACACAATATTTCCTGTGTTCTGATCGCTTCCTGCTCCTCACATGTTTCTAATAGTTCACTAAATACATATTTCTTCTGCAGCTATAAGAAATTATGAAAAAAAATTAAAAAATAAAAAATAAATATAAAAAAGGGCCCGGGGAGATGGTTCATTGGAATAAGAGCTTCCCTGGCAAGCGCAAGGGTCTGAGTTCAATCCCTGGTTCCGCAAAAAAAAAAAAAAAGA
>NDGM011198861.1:0-12110 GCA_002564305.1 Octomys mimax
TTGAACTCAGGCCCTTGAGCTTGCCAAAGAAGCGCTTATTCCACTGAGCCATCTCCCCAGCCCTCTCTTGCTTTTTAATTAAAGTTTTTTCCCTGCAAATTTGTGCTGAATACTTTGGTTTTAATTTTCACCATCAACAACCTGCACTAGCCCATGATAGCTTCAAGAATGCAGAGGGACATGGTGACACACCTCTGTCCAGAGTCAGGAGACATCGTGGCTTTAGGAACTTTTATTTACCGGGAAAGATGAGGCTGTTGAGGCTGCACAGGGGATGAAGCGGCAGTGTGTGGGCTCACTTGGGGGGCTCGGCAGCAAGCACGGGAAAGCAGCCCTCGCGATGCCACTGCCTATCACGTAGGCGGCGCACAGATTGCATCTGGGGCTGGAAGGCACCCCACTCGTTCCAGTGCCGGAAGTCGCCAGGCTCCAGGAGGTACTGGTATCCACGGTAGCCAGGATACTGATAGCCCACCCAGCTGGGAGGAAAGTGAGAAGGACGGTATGTAAACAGCCAGCCCTGCTGCCCTATCTTGGATCCTGCCTGGACCAGGAAGTCTTCCATCTGTCCCTGCAGGCTGTTTCCATCCCCAGCTGTTGCTACCTCCCACACCTCCAAGAGCCAGGCTCAGGTCAGCCAGTGTCTTCAGCTGGCTTTAACTTGGCTTTGAAGACAAGGGTTTCCTCCCTCTGATAGACCTCAGGTTCTTCTTGAAGCCAATGGGCGTGGCCAAAGTGGCCTGTTCACTAAGAGTATTTGGGGCTGGAGTGTAGCTCAATGGCAAAGCGCTTGCCTAGCCTGCCCAAGGCCCTGGGTTCTGTGTCCAGCACTACCAAAGAAGAGAGGGTTTTGGAGGCCACATGGAAAAGTGTACCTGGGGTGCTCACTAAGCATGTGGTAAGAAGATTAACACATAGTCCAGTGAAAGAAATGCTATGGGGCTCAAGGAGACATGGGGTCAAATACATAAAGAGAGCTAGGGCTGTGGACCAGGGCAAATAACAGGGTAAATGGGTTTCTGCCTGCATGGTGGTACATGTCTATACTCCCAGCGCTCGAGGAAGCTGAGGCAGAATGGTTGCAGGCTGAAGTCCAGCCTGGGCAACTTAGTCACTTATTAAAACTTTGTCTCAAAATCAAAAATAGCATGGTAGCTCATGCCTTGAATGCCAGCACTCCAGAAGTAAAAAGAAAGATTAAAAAAAGAAAGAAAAAAAATTTTTTTTTCTTTTGCATGTTAGTAGAGTTGTGCGTTGCTTTTGGGGTGCATATTCTGGCTCTAATCCTAGAACCAAAGGGCCAAGGCAGATGAGTAGCCTGAGCGGCAGGTGCCTGAGCAGTGGGGCTGATAGGGCCACCCGCCTCACTAGCCGTCTATGACACTCAGTAGCTGGTGCTTTACAGTGTTTGGCATAATGTTCTGTCCATGGTGAGCACTCGAAACAGCAACTGTGATCAGTGATTCATTGCTGCCTTCCCTCATCGCCTCTGCTGGCAGGGTCCTGCTGGGGCTGTCACAGCCAAGCCTGGTTTAACAGTCAGTCCCAAGCTCACATTCATCCTCTGCCAGCCTCATGACCATCTCTTGCTGGCACCTAGAGGCCCTGTCACGGGGAGCTAGGCTCCCCTGTGAGGCTGAGTAAGCTCCTTAAGGACAGGAGCTGCGCCTCCTTCTTCTCTGTCTCCTGCAGCATGTCTAGCACAGTGCCTGGCTGTCATCCAAGGCTCAGCACATTTCCAATAGCTTGGGTGGCAGGGATTCAGGTTTCAGCGAAAGGGGGTAAGAAAGTAAATGATCATGCTCCCAGGAGTGTTTTAGGAGCTCAGGGGAGTGGGGGCATGGCCAGGCAGAAGGTGAACCCTTGCCCAGAGGAGAACAGAGGGACCTGGACTGCTGGGAGGTGGGAGGCCGATAAAATGACCTGCTTGGGCCATCCCCTCTTTTCTGTGTTCTCACAGAGGTGGCTCATGGGCTGTGTTTGGACAGCTTCTAACCTGGGCGCTGGGTTCAACCCACACCTTTTTAGATGAGGAGACTCGCCCATCCATTGTGCAGCTGGCAATGCTGAGACAGAGAGGGCTGGAGCTGGCCCAGCCTCCCGACTGATAGCAGCAGGTGAAGGCCCCTCCAAAGCCACTTGGCTCCTTCTCTAGGTGCTCAGAGTCCCTGCACAGTTCTCTTCTCTAGACTGACTCTTGACCTGATGGTTCCATCAGTCCCTCCCTGGCTTAGCAGTAACCATCCTCCCCCATCTGCTGGCTTTTTAGAGCCGAGTGCCAGATTTGTTTACACTGATGCAAAATTCCTCAAAGTATGACTCTCTTCCCCAGAGGAGTGAGGCTCTGCGGGTGGAATCTAGACAGCCTCCAGGAGCCATGGGGAGGAGCCACGGCCTTTACTAGGAGCCTGATTAACAGCGCATCCTATCAGGGTGCAGCTGCTTCTGTGTCCTCTGTGTTCCCAGCAGGAAATGGGAACCTGGCAGGAGGGATGCTTACGTTCCACTGGAGACCCTCACGCTGCCCACGCGGTCACAGAAGCCGTAGACCCAGAGGCTAGGCACATCGTCCTCCTGGATCTCCATGGTGTTGCCCTTGAAATTGGCCCCTTCAAACAGGCAGATCTTGTGCTCCTGGGCATCCTGGGAAAGGAGAGTTGTGTCAGGAACAGGAAGCAAGAAGGGAACCCAGAGAGCGTGCTGTGCTTGGAGGGAGAGAGAGGCTGAGTGGGCTTGGACCTCCTGAGACTCTCCTGGGGCTGCTGCTCTCTGGCTTGGAAAGGTCCACTGCATCTGGGGAAAAGGGTAGCAGCTCCCAGGTCTTAATACGGTCCCAAGGATGGAGTGAGGGAATCCATGTATAGCTCTGGCACAGTGTTTTTTGTTTTTTTTTTTGCAGGGGTGGGGGGGCACAGTGCTTGACCCACAAAGTGATCAAAAATATTTTCATGATGATGACGTTCAGGGATTGTAGAGGTTCAGAGAGGTCAGATTTCACAGCCAGGGAAGGGCAGAACCTCTCCATGAAACACCTCTCGCTCCTCAACCCAGTCACTCGATCGGTGTCTCTGTAGCCTCAGGTGTTCAAGCCAATGCCCTCTTGTAAGTGTTTCTCAAAAGCCCAGGAAAGGCATACAATGATCCTCAGGCTATGGAGGGCACCGGTGGAACAACGCTGGGTTAGAATCTTGCCTCCAACACTGGGATGTTGGTGCCTATAGAGACTACCCTGCCCCTCCAAACTTAACTTTTTGTACCTACAGAATGGGGTTACAACTGCCTTGTGCATGGGATTGTGAACAATAATTACTCTACTTATGTTGAGCCATGACTGTGTGAGAGGTCCAGTCTTGAGGCTGGGCACGGGAGTTAGTGCTGGTGTGTACTGATTAATTTGCTCCAGTGCTAGGACAGAACCCACAGGTTTGTGTATCAGGGAAGTGTTCTGCCACTGAGCTTCACCCCCAGTCCTGAATAGAGTTTTAATGCTGCAAATCCATAGGCCTAGGGTTTCAAACCAGCCTGTTATTTCTAGGGGCCAGGATCACCCTCTTTCCACCAGGATCGGCCATGGCTCCTGGCCCAGGGATGAAGCGCAGTGCACAGGGATGCCCCAGCAAGTGGATCAGAGCAACACCGACCTCAAGCACCTTGAACCCCAGGCCCATCACTGAGCAGCTGTGTAGCCTTTGTGCTGCCTTTGCCACCTCTGAACCCCAACTTCCTTGTCCTTAATGTAAGTGGTATGATAACTTCTGCCTCCTAGGACTGTCATAGGATTGGAAAATACGTGAAATGTGGGAAAGCACACAGCGTACAGTAAGGTCTAAATACATGTGCGGTCTCATCACCTATAATGATTGACCACTAAGAAGTAGGAGGCCAGATGTAAGTGCATCTGTCTACGGAAGTCTCCAGCAGAAGGTTGTGGATGAAGCAAGAGTCGGATAATTCTTCCAGAGGGAAGGAACATGGATCAGGGAAGGCTCCATGGAAACAGGACATTTGACAGGGACTTTGAGGTTGAATAGGAGTACACATGGCAGCGAAGAGAGGGAGGGTGAGAGAAGGCACTGAGTGAAGAGAAAGGTACAGGCAAAGGCTGGTAGGAGCATGTGGGATGGTGGCTGCTGACATGCAGCATGGCCAGGGTGTGAGAGAGTAAATGAGGCCAGAGGCAGCGATACAGATGCCAGGCACCGTTGCATGCTGGGAAAAATGTCCTTGGTATGACTGCCAGCTCATGCCAACCTCCTGACTACTAATGACCTTTACTTATTATTACCGCAGTCTTGGGAAGGTTAAGGCAGGCAATGGCCCTTGCTGCTGCTGCTGCTGCTGCTGGTGGTGGTGGTGATGATGATGATGATGATGATGATGATGATGATGATGATGTGATGGTGTTGTTGTTGTTGGTGGTAGTGGTAGTGGTGTTGGTGGTGGTGATGGTGGGGGGGGGGTAGGGGGCCAAGACCCATGAGGCCCTGCAGGACTGGGCTTTTACTCATGTTCTCTCTGGTCTTGCACCTTTCTCCCCTCTGCTCCCTCTGCTATAGCCACTCCCCAGTTTGTCCCTGCTTTTCGAGCTTTGCCCACCTTGTTCCCCACAAGTTTTCCACCAACCCTTCTCATGGCCAGGGATTCCCAACATTCCAGAGCTGGCTAAGATATTATAATTCTAACATGTACCCTATAATAGTTTTTCTTTTGCAGCCCTGAGGATTATATCCATGGCTTTCATATTGACTACATCCCTGGCTCCTTTTTATCTTTAGTTCTGAGACAGGGTATGGCTGAGTTACTAAGTTTGCCAGGTTGGGCTTAAATGTGCAATCTTCCTCCTTCAGCCTCCCAGAATACTGGGATTACAGGCATGCACCACCATGCCCAGCTCTATTATAAAAATATTAATATATTTCTTTTTTTTCTGTACATTCAGGATAGGGGTACAGTCCATACTTACATGGCATCTGCACTCAGAGTAGCCAAAATTCATATTTGTAGCCCTTCATGGCTGGTGTCCACTCTACTAGACAGCTTAGTTCTAGAATACTGATAGCCAAGTGTTTAGAGACTANAACTGCAACCCAAAACCCACTTATTTATCATGAAGGGTCAACACTGCAATTAAACCTGAATACTGAGGTGTTAGTTTAGGAAAACAAAAAACCTTCTTCATTAACAACTTTTGTTATTGTTGTTTTGGTCTTGGGACTCAAACTCAGGACCTCATGCTTGCCAAGCAGGTGCTATGCCACTGAACTATGTCCCCATCACACTAACATCTTCTGTCTTAAATGAAAAACAGAGTAACATGTGTGCTATGGGTTCTAGAAGCTACCAGAAGTACGTTAGCCATGGCATTTCCCTTCAATAACCTAGATGGTCACCTAAATGCCACTTGATGATCAGGAGACCAACCTCTGAACTCTTACAAAGAGCACCTCAATCTCCAAGGCCGAGAATTCTGGCATTACTCTGGCCGGTTAAGACCAGCTTGCTTGTTGGCAGCTGACCACCCCCAATAGCCGTTCATAACAATCCTTCATGAATGTTCGAGCGAGGGAAGAAAGATGTGAGGTTCTATCGGAGACTGGCATTGGTGGGTAAGAGATGGTTGGGCCATGACTCATAATCAACTCATAATTCTGGAAAATGTAAAGCACCTGGAGATATCGGCATTCACCTAAATGACTCTGCTTTAGGCTGACTTCGATGTTATGAGGTGGATTCAGCGTCCTGTCCTATTATCCTGGGCTGCCAGATGCCCCTCACAGCATTCCTTTCTAGCCACTGCAAAGTTTCAGCCAAGTGTTTGGTCATTTGCATTTCCTTGGGTTTTGTTTATTTGTTTGCTTGCTTATTTTGTTTTTTGAGAAGGGTCTTGCTAAATCAGTCTGGGCTTAAACTCATTCCGTAGCCCAGGCTGGCTTCAACTCTGAGCAATCCTCCTGTCTGCCTCCTTAGAGCTGGGATTACAGGTACTTGCTACAAGGCCAGACTTAGAGACTAGGTTTTAATGCCAGTCCAAGAGGATGTAATGTGCATTCAGGAATCAGAAACACCCAGCAAAGAGGGTCAAGAAAGGCCCTGGAATTTCTAGCTCTAGCAGCTGGAAGGTGGGTCCAACCTCCATAGCAGAAGGAATGGAGATCGCCTGGTTTTTGTTTGTGTTTGTTCTGGGTCCCCAGTTCAGGGCCGGGTACAGCCTAGCATGTTGGCTGCTTGCCTCCATGAGCGCAAGACCCTCCGGCCTGTCGGCAACCTAGAGGCCGCCTCGCCTCCTGTGCCGTTCTTTTCTCCTCACCCTCGCTGACGGTCAGGGCTTAGACTTTTGGCTTGTCTGGCACTGCATTCCCCGTCTCTGAAGCGCCTAGCCTGGAGCCACTCACCATCCTCACAGGCCGGAAGGACATGAGCCGGTCACTCCGGTAGCTGCTTGACCAGGTGTCCCAGCGAGGGTACTCGCCCTTCTCCAGTACGAACATCTCCCCGCGGAGGTTGGACTGCTCAAAGGCCACCCAGCTGGACGGGCGGAGGACCAAGAGGGGCAGAGGCAGAGAGGACAAAAGCTATTAGCAGCAGCCCTCCCCCGCTTGCCTGCCTGTCTCCCTTAGAAAAGCAGCCCCGGGGCCAGCACGAAGGCCTCAAGTGGGCCTAAGGTGCCTGCAGTGGACTCTCAGCTGTGCCAGTGGTGTGACTGCGGGCAGGTGACTTTGCCTTTCTGAGCCTTGCTTTGCTCCACAGCCCTCATACACTTGTTCTCGTGCAGTGGATGAAAGAGGACGTGGAATAATGTGTATAGTTATCTGAGCAAACTGTTTTGGCAAATGTAGGATTCACACAGGCTGTGAGTACTACCAGACCCTAAAGCCAAACAATTCTGATACTTTCTGTTAAGCCTGATTAGACCTAATGTGTCCTTTACATTTACTCTTTTCTTTTGGTAATAAAGGAAGAATAGGTTCCCACTCAGAGCCTTGCTGACTTTGTATTTGCTATTTTTATGGATAAATTTTATGGACACATTTGACTTGAAACAAATGATACTACCTTTCTATTTATAAAAAAAAGTGACACAAAGATTATTATATACATATATATATATTCAAAGTATGTATGCTTGTGTTTTAAGTGAATGATTGAAAATAAAATATATTAGTTAATGCTCCCAGAGACACACAGTAAGAGAAAAAATGATAGAAGTTTGGTAAAGATTGTCTCGGGAGACACTCAGTGCCTGGTATGGGGTGGTGGGAGAGAGTGAGTAATATCTAAATCCCCAATACCTGTATGAATCAGTACATTATGATAGTGCAAGTATGTTATGTTTGGTCTTTAAAAGGGGCAAATTAGCAACCTGAAGCCAAGTGGGCTTTTCCTGGCATTTAATATAGCCAGATTAAAGATGAGGCTGGCTGGACTGGGGGCCAGGGAGAAGGCGTGGTTCTCAGTCTGCAGAGGAGAAGGTCGACTGAGGGCCCTGGACCTCTGCTGTTCATGTGTTCAGAAGTTCTTAGGAAGCAAGAAAGTGCCAAGGAGCACTGATGTACGCATCATCTTCCTAGGGGCCATCCTCTCCCTAGGATTGAGACAAAACGTACCCCAGGAGGCTCAGATCCTTGTCTAAGGGATGGGTGAGCCATACTTGAGGGATAGAATTGGAAGTGTGGACTTGTTGTTTTGAAATAGAGTTGAAATTGCCTCAGTCCTGCCTGATCTGGAGTAGGGAAGGAAGGAAAGAAGGAAGGAAGGAAGGAAGAAATGGTAGAATGAATGAGTAGATGAATGGATGGATAGGTGGATTATAGGTGACAGGTAGATGGCTGAGTGGGTAGATCTTTGGATGGAATTCCAGATGGGTGGATGGATGGATGGATGGGTAGGTGGATGGATAGATGGATGGATGAATGGATGGGTGAGTGGGTGGATGGGTGGATGGATGGATGGATGAATGAGTGGATGGGTGGGGAAGTAGATAGACCATGAATGTGAAGATAGAGAGGTACATGAATGAAGAGGGAGGGAGTATTAGAGGGTAGAACCATGTAGGTGTTAAGTTCATGGACTCTGGACACTGACAGACCTGAGCTCTAATCTTGACTCACAGTTTTTTGCCCTGTGGTTTCAGAAAGGCATTGCAGCCCACTATGACTGATGTGGTCTTACTACCCTGCTCACCCTTCCCCACACCTCCTCTATCTTCTTTGGGAGGTTCTGATGGCTTGAGACAAGAGGGAGGGATTTGGCCTATCCCTCTCAATACCTTTTTCCTCTCCTGTGGCTCCTTGGAGCTTGCATTTGAGCAAAGGGAAAGAGCAAGATTCTGAGTTTACAGATGAGGAAACTGAGGCTTGGGGGTGAAGTTCCCAGCCTAAGGTTGTGCAGTGATGTCAGGGGTCAGGAGGAAGTCTCCCAGGTCCCAGCAGATGTTTTTCCCACCCTGCTGTGGGTACTCTCCTCCTCTCCCTCTTCACTTCCTTCTATCATCCTTTTTCTTGGCAGCCCTACTGCCAAGACCCAGCCCCAGGCCCTGGACCACAGGGCTGTCTGTACCTACCCTGGGTGCACACAGTGAAGAACAGCTGCGTCTGTGTCTCCGAGGAAACATAGTCTGAGTTTGAGTCACCTGCACTGAAAACAGCCTGAAACCCTATGCTGGCCACATCTGGCAGTTTCTGTTCCTAGCTGGGCTTGAGGGCTGGGGACAGCGCTGCACTGGTGCTAGCTGCACTACGATGGGGTGGTAGAGGAAGCACAATGGCCCCTGGACCAGGGTGACCTGTCTACACTGAGAGGGTGATGGGGGGACACCTGCTGTGTGTGGACACCCACAAAATACCGCCTCCCTTCTGCATTACCTTCTATAGATCTTGAATAATCCTGTGCGGGTGAGTAGGGGCTGTGCTTTTCCCCATTTTAGAGAAGAAGAACGTGGAGTCCAGAGACGGAACAAAGCAAACAGGGGAGTCGGGACTCAGCCCAAACTTGTCTGACTTCAAAGCCTCAAGCGCATCCCATTTCTGCTATTTGCCCAAGGGGCTCAGAATGCAGGCTGACCATGCTCCCAGGGGGTTTGTGGGGAGGAAACCAGGGCAGGTTTTGTCCTAAGCTGGTCCAGCGCCCTGACCTCTGTTTACTGGGGCCAGAGCAGCACAACTGGCCTATCTGAGGGACAATGATTCCTGCTTTCTGTGTGGACCATGAAGACCAAGAGATGCCCAGAGTCCAGCCAGCCAGTGAGGCCTGCTACTTCACAGCATTGGAAATGAAACTAGTCAGCCTGAGTCAAATGTGGGCTCAGCTGCTTACTACTGGGTGATCTTAGCCACCTGTCTGAACCCCGTGGAGCCTCAGTTTCCCCACCTGTTACATGGTGATAAGTATGGGCTCTTCCTCATACAGCATGGTGCAGTCGCCAGCTGGAGTCCTCACCCAGTGCCTGGCTCCTCCTGCATGCTCTAGGGTCACATGATCTCAGGAGAGATACTATACAGCATGTGGTCACAGGGCTCTTTTGTTTCTTCCAGCCCTTAGCCATGGGCTGAGGTTCCTTCTATAGTAGGAGCAGCGTTTTCCTGCAGCCCAGAACCATGGCTTATAAATAGTGTGACCTTCTCGATGAGGTCACCGCCCCGAGATGGGCAGGGTGTGCATGCTTTCCTCTTGGATTTGCTGGGAGGGTTGGGAAGAACAGAGACACCGCTACACCATCCAGGCACAGAGGAGGCACCTGCTAAAAAGGCTGGTACCATAGCCCAGGTATCCTGGACAGAGCGTCTGCCCAGGCCACACTCACGGTCCACAGGTGACAATGAGGCTGCGCACTCGGTCAAAGCCACGGTCTCCCAGGTTCAGGCACTCTCCCGAGAACTCCACCCGCCGGCCTTGGAAGTTTTCCTGCTCGAAGACCACCAGCTGCAGGAGAGAAGCCCCCACGCCGAGGACACAGAGTGAGGGGGATGACCCAGCTCTGTGCCCCTGAGGTGCAAACTAGCTAAGCCCAGGGAAGCTTCAGGTTGGAGTCCCTTGCATACTTGTCCCCATCTACACAGGCTGTGTGTGGTCTGGTGAGCCATGGCCTGTGGCATGACCCTGTCTCCGACCTCTGATGACTAAGCTTCAGAGCTGCACTGTCCACAGGAGCAGGGTGGGCGGGGGCTCTCCTTTCCGGGCCACTCCTGCCTTTGTGGTGTCTCTGCAAGACCCTCGCTGCCGCAGATCCCAGTCCTGGAGTCCTCCTGGCCTAACTCGGGTTCCTGAACTCATGCTCTAGACTGGACATCTTGGTTCTGCTTCTGTTCTGGGCTCAGAGGTCACCTGTCCTCCTCCAGTGCTATGTTGGGTCTCAATTGTAAGCTACCCCCCCTCCCCCCGAGTGGCAACACTGCAGAGCCACTGCTGTGCTTTCAGCTTCTCTTTCTCCCTCTTCCCACTAGTCTCTGTCTTTTTCTCCCCTTCTCCTCTTTCTCCAGCCCTGCTGAAGACTAAGGGTTCTGCAGTGTGGGGCCTGGGACGCTCTGTGTCTGTCTTTAGCCCCAGATGGAGGAAGTGTCTGCTGGTCCCCTCTCAGGACTCCGCCACACTCTCCCCACTGAGCCTTGAGATCGGGTTCTTTTTCCTCTTGCCAACCCGAGTTGGGCAAACTTGAAGTCTCGCTTAAGCTGAGGCAGCTGCTTGCTGTCTGCTGTCTTGGAGCCTTGGGTTCCTTCCCCAGCTGCAGAGAGGAGGCTCCCACTACCTGCACCTGGCACCTCCCCTGCTGTGCTGGCCCCCTGGTGAGACTGCTCCCTGAGAGCCCAGGACAGGGACATGACCGTGCGGGGCGGGCTGGGTGCTGCGCTCCACACCTGGCGTCCAAGCTCCTTGGGAGGCTGAAACAAGATGACGGCATGAGCCCAGGAGTTGGAGGACAGCTTGGGCGACGCATTGAGAACCATCTCAACACAAGCAAAGGAATGAATACCCCAGGCATACTGCAACCACCGGGGGAGGGGCCTGTGGCAGGAGGGTGACGCTGTGCTCTGAACCTGCAGTCACACAGCAGCCAGAACAAATGGCTCAACTGGGTGGAGGCACAGTAAGGAATCACATAGACAAAGATGAGAAAAAAGAATGCCAGAATGAGCACACTCAGCGTGTCTCAATAAGATAAAAGCAAGCCATACTTCTGAGGACTAGCACACAACACTAGAGAAATACACAGCGAGCAGATAGTGAAGACAGGAGACGAGAGTTTCCAGACGAGAGTCTGGAAACTTAGGGTCCGGTAGAGGATTTTTTAACTCTTTGCCTCTGCCTCTGCCTCCGTCTCGCTCCCTCTCTGTACTGGGGGTGGCACCCAGGACCTCCTGCGTGCTAGGCAAGCACTGAGGAGTCACATCCCCAGGACTTTTTAATTTTTATTTAGAGACAGGGACTTGCTAAGTTGCCCAGGCTGGCCTTGAGCTTGTGATGCTCCTCCTGTCTCAGCTTCCAGAGTAGCTGGGGTACTGGTTTGCACCGCACCACCCAGGTAAGTCCTGGGTTTTATATGAATAGTGGATTCGCAGGTGCTGGTTGTGCTGTTAAAAATAAATTAAAATGACTGCTCGAATAAGACTATGGAAATGAAAGCCAGTCTTGAATAGATCACATGAGGCCATGTCATGAATAGAAGGTGGCTGATTCTGGGCGCATGAGACCAAAAGCAAAACCCAGTTAAGTCCCTGGGGCCTGATGCCTCGATCTCCAGGACCCTTGCAGCCCGGATGCTCGGAGCAGCTCCTTGGGAAGTGAGGCCAGGCTGCTGGCTGATGCTGCCTCTGAGACAGGTGGGGGCACCTGCGGCTGAGCCTGTCCTCTTCCTCTTCTTCCCCTGATTCCAGGGGCACTGACACACCCTCTGCAGGCTCACTGGGGCCAGCCCCAGCAGCAGCTGCTCCTGCAGCAGTGAAGTGTCATGTTTCTGTTTCATGTCATAACTCCAGAATGGGCCCCTTCTTCCCAGGGGTGTTGAGACCCCTGGCCATAATTTTGGGGCTTCAGACTGGCTGGACACAGGTGTGCCTGGGAAGGCAAGGCAGGAAAGAAGCCACGGAGAAGGAAGAAAGAGGCCAAGGTGGGAAAGG
>NDGM011198868.1:0-21286 GCA_002564305.1 Octomys mimax
TTTGCTCAGGGTCTCACTACATAGCCCACATCAGTAGAGATCCTCCTACTGCCCTTTATTAGACTAGTTTGTTTGACTTTCTTTTTTTCATTCAATCACTCTGGTTATACAAAGTTTTACACATTTGGTCCAGACTACTCTTCGAAAGAATTTCAAAGTGCAAGTACAAGTACCTGGAAATTTCTAACAATGGCTATTAGGATGATCTTCAAGAATTTTTCAAGAATTCCTCAGTAGCAAGCGCACAGCACCAAGTTAAAGGATCCTAGAAAGACCTTTACTATTATTTGACAAGAATAGAAAATAATAAGCACTATTAAAAGTCATAGAAATGCAAAATGCTATAAGAACATTCACTGATGTTAAAATAATTAGGAAAATGATATGGTAAGATAGTTTGCTTATCACTGTCTTCACCTATTCTGCACTGGGCTATGAGTGCATTAAAACCTTGACTCATACCAAATATTACCAAAAATGTAAATTAGACATAATCTTTGGTCTCTGGAAATAGTTGCTAATTAAGACAACAATTATAAGGGACCACTAAGATCAAATCAAGTATTTTTGACTAAAAATAGTTCACATATAAAAATGCACTTTTATAAAAATGCAGTTATATTTCAGTATTCATTTAAATGATCCTTTTTATTTGCAACAGTGACTAGTGTATTTCATTATCTGAACATTCATTACATGCTCAATGTCCTGTGCTAGGCAGAGGAAATCAATCAGCTAGTGATTTGCTAATCAAATGTAGTCAGCTAATAAGAAAGATAAAATAAAGAAAAAATACTCTAACAAAAAAGCTTTACGTATATGATAGATGTGATAAGAACAAAAGGAAGTCATAGCTGCTAGGCTGGGACACCATAAAATATTTTCATGATAACATGCAACCTTCATCTTGAAAGTTAAGTTGGATTTGCTTTTAAGGAAAATGTGTTGAAGATGGAGAGTATAAATGTGCAGACTAGAGCACATTCTAAACAAAGAAAACATAAGCAAATTTTCCATCTATGGATAGTAAGTTCTACAAAGAAAATTATTACTTGAATATGATGTTTAAGTTCTTTGTAATTAGGTCATATGTCTTGTAATATACTTTGAGACAAATAAGGCATGCACAACGAAATATTCTTTTGCTACTATTGAAAATAAGCAAAACATATATGATTTTCTGTTGTTTCAGAACTTTAAATATAAAAGTAATGGGCTAATGCAAATGATGTATTATTTATTTCTAATACAGTTGTTATTTATTCATAGTGAAACACAATGCTATATTTTTGAGAGCTCAATAATTTCTATAAGTCTATAGGAGCTGGCATTGCAAAACTTCCCTTATCAGAGAATTCTTTAAATACATCTCAGTATATTATGAGGCTTCCTTCCTTTGCTTCAACTCAATATTCAGTAGTATGGAAACTTGACTGGTTAGGCAATTAGAATATAATTTATGGTACAAGGCTTATGTAGATGAACTATTTCCTGCCCATAATTTTGAATGCAAGTCGACTCACAGATTTCTTATGTTAATTCAAAATAATTTCTTATGTACTGAGCAGTATAATATTCTAATAGTTTCACTTATATCTTGAAGTGTCCATGATGTAAATGGTGTCTAGAGTGTGTGATTCATTTGGTCTCTTTAAAAATGATTACAAAATATAAAAAATTTTACACAGCTTAATATTCCTGGAGGACATTCATTTCCTTTGGGAAAATGATAAATAACACAACTGGTTTCCACGAGGCCTCTCAATGTTTTGCCATCATTTGGTTTATTAAGTGCTCTTTCAATAGACCCTGAGAGCAACTGTGGCTTATAATATGACTATGTCACAAGTGTTACCTGATATTTAAAAAGTTGATAAATGGGTATCTCTTTGAAGCACTATTAAATAAAGTTCAATAAAAAAATTTGTAAAAACTAGGTCATGTTGCTTTTTCTATTATTTCATGCATTTCTTTCTCTTACATACCTTCTTTTAAAATTTTATCAGTGGATGTTTTCAGACAATGTTATCTCACATATCATGCTGTAATCATTTTCAATCCCTTTACCTCCTCCTTCTTAACTGTTATCCCTCCTTTCCCATCAAAGGCTACCAAGTATCCTCTAAAATTTATACTTTGCTTCTTCCATCAGGTAAACAAAACACCTGGGTTTTATCTGAGCATCTATGTGTAATCTTAGGAAATACAACTTGTGAACTCCAAGTCCTTAAATGTTCTAAGAACTTGTTTCTTTCATAAAATCTTCTAGGAGTAAGCAATGTATGTTCCTAGGAATATTTCTTTTCCAACTGTTGTCAGACTCAGCAAAATTTTTTTAAAAATAAGAGAGCATGTAGGTCATAGGAAAGGAATATTGGGATTTTAAAGGTGAGTAATAATTCAGTTAAAGAGATCAAGATAGAATTGATGTGTTGAAGTATTCTTTTATTTCTAAATGTTAGCACTATACTTGATTTTAACCTCACATTTCTGTTTAGTTAACAAAGAAGCTGACTAATCAGTATTTTTACAAGCTGCACATTACATTTAGAAAAGAAAGGATGTTATTATAGTCTTAGATATGACAGGTCCTAAAAATCAGCTTTATCTTTAAAAAAAATACACACAGAGACTCAAGTTCCCTCCTTCTCCTTCTCCTCCTCCTCTTCCTCATCATCTTTAAAATAATGAATTTTATTAAGCTCAAAAGCCATCATACTCAGTAGTACAAAGTAGTGCTTGTAATTCTAAATCTAGGTAAGGTCAGCATCTTATACATAAGAAAAAATAATTATAACAGGTACCGAAGTAGATATGATAGTCACTATAGAGTACAACAGAGATTTATAGCTAGCCAGTAGAGATTAGGTAAAGCTTCAGGAAGTGGATGATAGCAGCATATTAATTTAGAATATTATCGCACATGGTGGGCTTACTCCAACCAAAGAAGACAGAAACAGAAAGGAAAGGTTAGAATCTGCAGAAAAAAGGCCAGGGATATAGCTCAGTGGCATAAGCACCTGCCTGGGAAGCTTAAGGTCCCTAGTTTGGTCACTAGTACCACAAGACAGAATCTACAAAGTAAGCCTAGATTTAGAGTGACATCCTACAACATGAGAGCCCATCAAGGCAATTTCTTTAGGAAGATAGTTTCAGATTAATAATCAAAGAGGATCCTTCATCTTCTCTTATTAAACTTGATAATGCTTCAAACAGCCATTTTTCTTGCTTTCTTCATTTCAACAACCTTTGATAACTAACTCAGTTGTATGAATTCTGAATGTACCTATTTACAGTGACCCATTTTATATCTCAGTTTACCTGTTTCTTTTGAGAGTTCAATATTTTTCTGTAATTCTCTGGCTAGGTCCTAGGGTTGCAGCCTGTACCTTGTATGCTGCCTCTTAAAGTCATATAGTAAATATCTTACTTTTCTAAAGCTTAAGAAAAATTTAATCTTCTTGCTGTCTTAAAGATAGGATTATGATTTTGGAGACCTTACTTTTCCTAAGGTTGACACCAACTTTAAAGTGGGTGGAGCGGGGCATGGATAGAATAGTTTGTATTGTTGTCTTCATTTTCCCCCCTAATAATTCATCTCTTGGGTCTCAGCCAGAATAAGTGAATGTACTTTCTTTTAGTGACCTTTAGTCTATGAAATTCAGGACAAAAAGAATTTCATCTGAAAATCTACCCATGAAAAAGATAAAATTGTAACTTTCTACATTTTCTTCTCCTTTCTAGGGGTAGGGAAAGTTAATGGTATTAAAATGCATTAGGTTGATCAGCCATTATGCTAATGCACAGCCTGCATGGTTCTGGGTCAATAACATTATAGCCCCAACTTTTGATTGAAAAGTGCACAGTGACCTGGGCAAATTAGTTTGACAGGCTTGCTTCTTATCTCGCAATGATAATGGAGGTCTTGCTGGAGAACTTGGTCATATTGGACTGGAATTAAAACTACTGTTATTCTATCCTTTAAAATTCCAAGTGGGTTGCTAATATCTTTTATTTAAAAAAAATGCTATCTTTGATCTCATTAATTTCTAAAACAATACTGTACTTAAAAACAAGCCCGAATTATTTACTACTTGCAAATACCTTAAAATGTTACGATGTATAAAATGTAAACACAAAGTATATACAGGTTAGCATGGCTCAGCAGAAGAAATAAAAAACACTAACATTTTTTTCAAAGATTTGATTATACTTACAAAGTATCTACTTATTCCACAGCTTTACTATTACTAATGCACATGATTTCAAGGGAGTACAGAGAAGCTGAATTTAAATAACTACATGTGGCAAAACAACACCAATTATACACTCCATGGCCATTTATGTCCTCTGGTGATCAACTAGCAGTGGGAAGTAAATCTGACAACATACTGGCATAATCACAATTATGGGTCAAATTTCAACAAGCCTGTTTAAATGGTTCCATTAGGTCCTACTTGATATATTGATTTACATATATTTTGACTATTTTCAGACATGTTATCTACTTTAAAATGCTCTGATATAGCCATTTTCCATAAAGATACATTAGTCTAGAGCACTGAAAAATAAAACACCATGCCATGCACACAAATTTATGCAGACTTTAAACTGCATTAAAATACATCTGCAACTATAGTTTAGCCGATTAAAATATCATTTGGATTCCACAGCAGAACTATTTAATAAAGAATTTGAATATTTTCAGAAATGTTTAAATTGACTTTTTCTCAGAGTATTAATGTACATTTAGATAAGCACAGATGTTATTCATATGACAAGAGATATTGTCCTCTACTGACCCATGCCTTATCTTACAGTTTTTATCTATGCTTCTAGTCTGTGAAGTCTATGACTTAAATATAGCTTCTCCAGTTCATTTCTTTATTCTATAAAACTGCACAAATATTGTCCATTTACTAACATGTATTCAAGTGACATAAATACCTTGTTCAAGCTTCTTTCAACTATGACGTCCTTACACAGAAGAATGTAGTATATAAACCTATAAGGCCAATTGATGAAACATACAAAGAAAACCTCATCAGATAACTTAATACCAAGACATTACTCCAAATTACTGAAAGCCACCTGAATTCCAATCTTCCATCTTTCCCACTGGAGAAAATCATTACATTAAGCTTTGTTTTCCTCATCATTTTATTACTCTCAAATTGTTTTGCTCCTTATGTACATTTACCTAAACAACATTCTGCTGATTTTTAAATAAAGCTTCATAAAATATGTGTAGTTAAATTATGCTAATTAATTATATTAATACTTTATAAAACATGCTGAATATAGCTATAGGTCACTAATTTTTACTGCTTATTTAATATTTAATTTTATAAATATCTGTAATGTTATTTACCAGTTATATTTTCAGATGTTTCTAGTTTAACACTATTCTAGGGAACTTTTGATGGAAATTTTGTATAAGATTTTTCAAATGGTAGTAGAAATTTACACTCCTAAGAGGAATAAAATTTGCATTACTTCACATTTATACCAACTGAGCCAGTTAAAAGTCTTTAATTTTAACTTTTAATTAACAAATACTTTGCACAAATTTATGGGTTACAGTGCAATTCAGTACATGTATACAATACATGTGAATCAAATCAAATAATTACTACTTTTCATCTCCCCAAATATTTATCATTTCTTTATGGTAAATCTTTAGATCCTTCACTTACCAAGTACCTTCAAATAAAACACAAATTATTGAGACCACATTACTCCATTTCACTGGCACTAACCTATGTGATGCATGCTTTGGCAGGCTGTTTGTAACTCTAAACAGTTTACCATCACTGCTCTACTCTAGTGCCAGAATTATTATTGTGTTTTTATCTGACAGCATTTTGGTACTCGTGATTTAACCTCTCATCATTCCTCTTTTCCCTTCCTTTTCATCTCTAATCCTGATTAGGTGGTTGGTAGATGAATATGAATTGTCTCCTTTCATGTGGATTGTTTATTGAACATATCATGTAGTTCCTTTCACTTTATGGCAAATGACATGGGTTTTCTTTCCAAATAAGATTCCATTATATATATACACCCTTTTTTCTAAAGCCACTTAATTATTGACAGACACCATGGTTGATTAGTGGAATCTTTATTTTGGATATTTTGAGCAGTGCCACAATAAATACACAAGTGAAGCATCTCTTGGCAAAATGATTTCCTTAGGATTTATTCTAGGAACTGAAAGATCATATGATAGTTCTGTTTTTGGATCTTAAGGAATTTACTGATGCTTTTCATTTGGTTTATTAATTTCCATTATCAGCAACAGAATATCCTTAGCAGCATTTGATAAATCTTGTTTTTTGAGAGTAACCATTCTAACTCATATGAGATGATACCTCATTGTGGTTTTCATTTGCATTTCCTGATGATATGGAGCAGTTTCTTCATATAGAAAAATTCTTAATTTTTACAAATTTAATGACGTCACTTGCTATCCTGCAATGGTCTCAATTTGTACTTTTAAGTACTGATAATTTATTTTATTTTATTTTTAAAGAATACAAAATAGTGATAGAAAAAAAAAACATTAGATTTGTGAAAAATGTAAAGAGTCTCAAACACTGACCACAAATAAACAGCTCTATTGTACCGCACAGTGCTGCCTGATTCCTACTGCAGACACTGGTTCTCAGCTGCTGGAGATTTGCTTGCTCCGGGGCACTTCAATTTGGGCTGTAGTTTTTCTTTTTTTAAAAAGAGACTTTTCATTTAAACTTTAGCTTTGTAAATACTGAAGTGTGTAATTAAAGCCAATAAATATGGGTTTGAGAAAATTAGAAACGATATAAAATTTCACTAAACAAAGGCACAGGGGCCATGCTGGCCCTGCCCCCGGAGCACACTGAGACAGTGATTGAGACTGGGCGTGGTGGTGCCCACCTGTAATCCCAGCACTTGGCAGATTGAAAACAGGAGGATCACTATGAGTCCAATCTGTGTAGTGAGACCCCCTAGACCCTGTACTAAATACATTTTTCTAAAAAAAGAAATTTCACTAAACAAAGCAATAGAAATTCAACAATGGTTGCTGTCTTGCATGATGTTAACTTCAAATTAGTTGTTCAGTTTACCAGATATAAATGTATAAGATAGGTTTAAAGAAAAAATAACCAAAATGTTTTAAGAAATGCAAAATAAAAAAATAGAATAAATAGAGGGCCTAGGGAGATAGCTCGGAGGTCTAAGTGCCTGCCTGGCAAGTGCAAGGACCTAGGTTTGATCCCCAATAGCGCATGCCATGCCAGCCGCACAACCTCAGGTGTGCCTGTCTGCCACCAAAATAGGGTGTGGTGTTGCATGCCTGTAATCCCAGTGCTGTGGAGTCTGAGACAAAAGGACCACTATGAGTCCTAGTTGTATAGTGAGACCCTGTACCAAATAAATAAAAGATTAAACATTTTAAAAAATATAAAAAGAAAAAAAAATTAAGCATTAACTGCTCCTTTCAAAACACCAGTGGAAATTGGCAATACAAGTATCCAAACCATTCTGCATATATACATAAGTACATCTTTTTCCCTTCTTTCATTTATTCCCTTTCCTTATCCCAACTTTTCCTTCCCATTGAACAAAGTCTTTTCCTTTCTTAGTATCTACTGTGCCTTTCAAATTTTAATTGCTCTTTCAGGTTCTCACACAAGCAAGATAAAATGATGTTTGCACATGTATATCTGATTTATTTCATTTATTATTACAGTCTCTAGTTGCATCCATTTATCTACAAAAGCTTCAAATTTAGCAGTTTTAAAGATGAATAATACTCCATTGTCGAAAAATACCATACCTTTTTTATCCATTCCTCAGTTGATGGGCATTTGGGTTGCTTCCAAGCTTTAGTTATGACAAATTGTGCTTATAAACATGGATGCATATATTTCACTGTAGTACGATGATTTCAGTAGTTTTAGAAAAATATCTATGAGGAGAATAGCTGGCTTGAGTTGGACTTCCAATGAAATACTGATAATATCAATGAGTATAATTTTATAGGTTTCTAGTATTTCTAACAAGTATTTGTTGGGGAAAAAAAGGCTTGGTTATATTGTTTCTAAATTTGGTTATTTGCTCATTTCTTTTGTATGTGCAAAAGTTCATTATGAAACATCATATTATTCCCTTACATCTGCCTCCTTCTACTACATTTTGTGTCCTTGAAACTATAAGAAGAATATATGCTTGTCATATCCCCAAGACCAAGATTATAGTTCGATTATTTAGGTTTGTATTTTGCAAATAGCTCCACATTTCCTTTACTAAAACCACTTCCTAAATTTTAAGAAAAGTAGGAGCATATTAATCATCTCTTTACAGAATGCTTGAAAGATAATAAAAGAGGGAAGTGTCATGGAAAGAAAAAGGAAACTTCAGCATATGAATTGTACTAATGTAAGTGAATATATATATATATATATATATATATATATATATATGATCTGATGCTTGTGTTTACTCAAAATTAACATGTTGAGATCCTGACCAACCACGAGAAGCTATAGTATTACCAAAGGAGATGGCAAGGGACAGGGGATTTGGTAGGTGATTAGGCCATAGGGGAACTTGTGAATGGGATTAGCTGACCTCATAAGAGAGGCCCTAGAGAGAGATGCCTTGTGGCTTCCAGCATGTGAAGACATAACTGCATATTCCCACTTATGTTACTGAAAATGGGCTCTTGCCAGACAGTGAATGTGCCAATGTCTTGCTCTTCAACTTCCTACTTTCCAAAGTCTGGAAAAATATACTGCTATTGTTTCACTATAGTATTTTTGAGCTGACTACAATGTATACACAAGCATATATATTATTTAATATCATATGTATGTATATATATGTATGTATATAACATTATTATATGTTACATTATATAATTTAATTATATATACATATATAATAATATATTATATATATATTACATTATATATAATGTGTAATTATCTCAGTTACTTTTCTCTCACTGCTGGGACAAAATACCTGACAACCAAAATTAAAGAAGAGTTTGTTTGTTTGTTTATTTATTTATTTTATTTTTTTGCAGAACCAAGGATTGAACTCAGTCCCTTGTGCTTGCCAGGGAAGCACTTACTGCACTGAGCCATCTCCCCAGCCCTTCAAAATTAAAGAAGAAAAGGTTTATGTAGCTCACAGTTAGTGGAGGTTTCAGTCCATACTCAGCTGGCTCCAAGGCAGAGTGTCATGTGGCAGAGGGCAGTAGTTCACGGCAGGGGAAGGCAGCAAAACAGTAAGAGCAAATGGGAGTAATGGCAACAATGGCAGCAAGGAGAAAGTCTGTCTACCTTACGATGCATTCAGGTTTTGTGCCCCAGACCAGTTGAAGTACTCACACCCATAATCCCATAATCTCTGCAGCAGTCATACCCATAACCCCAGAAGTACCCAAACCCATAATCCCAGAATTGGATGATGAATTAATCAGTCTAGAAGCCCACCCCATGACTGCTGAGGCTTTTAGAGGACAACTAGACACACACACATATATATATATATATATATATATATATATATATATATATATATAAATACAATGATCCAATGAAGAGTATATTAAATTTTGAACATACCATTTTGTCTATAAAATGACATCGACAAATTTATCTGGCTGAAGACTTTCTTTTTAAGTAACACATTGTAGTTCTATATTTCCACACAAAATACATGTTTTTGCATTTATATATATTTTGTTTTACACTAGCTTCTCAGGCCAGTGAGATAGCTCAGCAGACTAAGGGCCAGTTTGGGCAAGCCCAGGGGCCAGGGTTCGAGCCCTGACAGCACATGCCAGGCTGGCCCTTCCCCCAGGTGCACTGAGCCAGTGACCAAGTCTGGGCATGGCGGCACACAACTGTAATCCCAGTGCTGGGGAGGCTGAAAACAGGATAATCACTATGAGCCTAAGCTAAGTAGTGAGACCCTGTGTGCATGTGTGCATGCACGTGCACACACACACACACACACACGCACACACACACACAAATAATCCTTACACTAGCTTCTCACTACATAGGAAGAATGTACAGAGATAGGAACTGAAGTGTTCTGAATTCTAGAGAAATAAATTATTTTTTTATTGATAGCCATGAAATAACATGGTCAGGCAAATAGTGATGTTGGAAACAACCTATGCAAAGAACAAAAATGAAATTGAATCTGCTAGCTTTTATGGTATTAAAAAATCACTGACTAGATTTGAATTAAATGGGAAAAGTTTTATATTGAAAAAGCCTACTTTACAGGAAATATCTTAGCATTCTAAGTATTTTATTAAACAAAACAAACCATAATTGCCAGATTATAATTATTTACATTAATTACCTAATTTCACTAATCACATAAATATGTAATAGCACTTTTAAATATTCTCTTATTGCTTCTAAAATTTCAAATACAAGAGATAAGAATTAAAACTAAAGTGAAAATGAAGAGATGGCAGAGTTCTGAGAACTCATTTTTAAAAAATGAATTAATGTGTTTATACCAATTAAGATAAGTCCATACATATTTAAGATTTCATATTATTCCAACACTGTTTATACTTAAAGATATGAATCTTTTTCCTATGCATCTCTGCACAGAATTTTCTGTTATTTACATGGACTGTGGATTCCTATTTTCATATGACTATGAAAAATATTTTTATCATACTTTCACTAAAAAGGTTACCTTTTGATTATAAATGATAGATTACTAACTATACTGTTATCACAGTAAAAGGAAGCATATATTTTCTATAATAGAAGAAAGCCTTCCATCATATGAAAAGACTTTTAACCATACATTTGCACTATTCCTATAATACAATCTATCAGCACTTTCTACTTTGCTGATAGTTGGTACCTAGTACTTCTTATTGTATAATTAATTGATATACTTCATTTTGGAATATATAGTTTTCTTGCTTCTTTTTCTGCT
This sequence comes from Octomys mimax, assembly GCA_002564305.1. Taxonomy (NCBI): domain Eukaryota; kingdom Metazoa; phylum Chordata; class Mammalia; order Rodentia; family Octodontidae; genus Octomys; species Octomys mimax. The sequence continues at coordinate 10,963 of NDGM011198868.1, forward strand.
GCTATAACAGAATCCCCATACTGGATTATTTATTTATTTATTTATTTATTTGGGTGGAACCGGGGATTGAACTCAGGCCCTTGTGCTTATCAGGCAAGTGCTTATTCTACTGAGCTATCTCCCTAGCCCTGGATTATTTAGTGTAAAAAATTATTTCTGAGTTGGGGAGGCTGAGACGCTCAAGAGCTACTGCTAGCATCCTGCACAGGCCTCTGTGCCATATCATAACACAGCAGAAAATCAAGTGAGCACAGACCAGACAGAAAGGGTAAACAGGGGCAAGTTACAAGAAATCTGTTGTCCTATGACTGGCACACTCCTGTCATAGCAGCATTAATCCATATCTGAGGAAAATACTATCATCCTATAATGTTTTAATAATGTTTTAAAAGTCCTAGCTTTAAAGGCTTTTATAGTGACAAATTTCAACTGGAATTTGGAGGGCACATTCGAATTGAAGCAATAGATTTCCTGCTCCTTAAGATGTCTTTAAGTCAGCTAACTCAGAACTTGATAGATGAAGTATGTTCATGTTTCTTAAATGTGATTCAGAATCTAACTGGGATAAGCACAGATGATGAAAATCCTTGGTTTATTTCTGAGGAGTTCAAGGTCTTAGATTATTCCTACGTCAGATAAGTGACAGGTCAGCGAAAGCACAGCAGTAGTTCTTCAGTCCCTTGTTTTCAGGCACTCGGCATTCATTAATCTCCCTTTTTGGTACCAAAGTGTGGGCTCCTGGGTAAATACTTAGTACCATCAATTTCTAAACTTTTGCATAACTTCTGCAATGGAATGACAGATTTATTTGCTTTAGCAGGAGTTCTGCACCAGGTGTTGATACTAATGCTGAATAGGGAGAGAAATACTATTTCCTAAGCTATCCATATGTGTTTATGTAAATAATTATTTCATTCAATCACTCTCAATCCCTTTGTGGATATTAGTACATTTGCAATCTCCTAGTGTGTGCTTAGAGACAAACACTGATGGCAAAGGAATCATTTTATAGAGTGGATTTTATATGATGTGACACTGCTGTTTAACTTGTGGTCTGCATCCTTAGCATCTTTTGTATTTTAGTGAAATCTATGCATCTTTTCTGTTTCTAGTTTTCTGAGAGGCACATAAAAATAGGCTTGGTCTTCTGCTTGAGTCTGCCATTGAGTGCCTGCTCTCGCAAGATTTTCAGAATCAAATGATTCCTGCCCAAGAAGCAAAAGCAAAATCGCCCCATTCCTCAGTGGATTTGTATGAAGACAGGTAATAAAATCAAGTACAACTCCAACAGGAGACACTGTAGGAGGACCAAGCCAAGACTGTAAGGAGCTGCACATGAACTGCATCACACTGACCCTCTGGGAGTTCACAAGATGATGTTCTGTTTCAATCATGGTCAAGACAATACTGAATCAAGCTTTAAAAATAACCATTGCCTGGACAGTAGAATATACTTAATCAGGAATCTTATTTTTTTTTCCTATGATCAGTACTATTGACTCAATAATTTTTTGAAACCTTAAAAAAAGAGAGGCCTGATTATAAAAAGAATAACATTAATTGTGAAGTACAACTGTAAATTAATGGAGCTAAAGTCATGATGCTTATTAAAAAATAATAATTTTGGATCGGGTCTAATAAGTACAAAGTAGCAATGAATTTAAATTATCTTTCAAAATAGTATTTTTTGCTAATTTCTTTTGTTGGTACCAGGAATCAAACTAAGAGCCTTGTGCTTATTAGGCTGAGCTACATCTCTGGCTTTCAAGATACTTTTATTTATTTATTTGTTTGTATTTTAGGGAAGGGTGTACAGGGTGTTCAGGGTCTCACTACTAGATCGCTCTCATAGTGATCTGCCTGTTTACAGCCTCCCAAAAGCAGGGATTACAGTGGCGCGCCACCACACCCAGTCTCAATTGCCTTTTCAGCATGTCTCGGGGGTGGGGCTGGCTCAGCAGGCTGGGGAATCGAACCCACAGCCCCTGTGCCTGCTTGTTATCAAGATAATTTTAAAAACTACAACACACATCATAGTAACACAGTAGTATAGTGATACCCCTGTGGTCCCTGTCTACATTCCTGATATCAAAGAGATTTGGGGGGATACAGTTATAATGTTTCCAACCAAGTTCACTGAAACTACAATATTATTGAAATCTCTGGGTTGTGCAATATTTGACAGACAAGAGCTGCAGAGACAAAGACATTCAGTGAGTCTCCCAAAGATGAGAATTCCTGGGCATTCTGACAAAGCCTAAGACTTAAGTCTAGTTTAAAATAAGGGCTCCTTTTTTTTTTTTTTTGCCTTTTAGTGACACAATGCATGTCTGTCATTTTCTTTTTCTACATACAAGCGGCCTATCTATTGGTGTTGTGCTAGACAGGTATTTCTAAAACACTTCAGAATTTTTTCTCTATCCATGCCAGATTTATCACAGAGTGGCGACTACAGAGTCATTGGTAATCTTCAACAATTTGTTAGGTTTTGATACCCATATAACTATTACCTAAAATATCCAATATTATACTTTTATATTCTTTCAGAATTGGAGCATAAAGCCTTGTTTTCTTTACATAAAATGTTACCACTTCAAGATTAATACTGCTTTTGATAGGGATATGACTAAGGGAATAATACAAAAAGGAATGAAAGCATTTTAATCTCTATAAAAGTCACCATAAATGCAACATGAACAAATAACTTCACAGAATATGCTTACAGCAGCAAATTGGATGATCTGTGAAGGGCAGTGGAAAATTTTTGTAATGGGCATGGAAATCTGTACAGTTTCTCACTTAGACCATATTATGTTGAATGCTTTATTTCATTTGGAGGTTTGTAGCTTATCATTTATTGCATACATATCTATGTTTCAAAAGTAATGTCAAAATTCACTAATCAAATCATAGTCATTAATATCTAATTGTATTCTGCATATGCAGTATATATAAATATTAACATACTTCATGTAATTTATACTAAATCTGGTTCATATAAATTAATTGAATGTAACTTTTTTATACTGACATAATACTAGATAGATATACAGATATGGGCCACGTGTACCATTTATCAATTAATTCTTATATATGTTTTGGATGTGCCATGTTAGTTATAAAAATGTAAACTAGTCCACATGGGGAATATAGGATTATTTTGGCCTGTGTTTAATATACAGACTATTACTATATATGTAAAAAGACTAAATTTATTTCTAGCAGACTGGCAATTTTAATCAGAATACTTGTTAACATTGAATTATTAGGCTGATTTATCCTAATAATCTATCTTCTATACTATTATGTGATAGGAGAAATTTGTAAAGATTATGTAAAAGAACTTAATGAATATATGTTTATTTCTTATGAATCTAAAAAGTATATTTTAATTGAATTAACAAGCTTTAGATGCTCAAACTAGGTCATAGTTGATTATTTCCCTTTTTCTATGCATACTATTCCTACTTAAATGACTGATAAGGTTTTATAATTTGTTCATTTTTTTTCAAATATAAACAGATCCAAAAAACAACTCAAAGAAAATATAGAACATGAAAAAGTAAACTAAAAAGAATTAATTAAATTTCTTTAAACTAAGAATCAATTTTTATTACCAAATGTTAGTTTAATTTTTAGAATAAATACCTATTTCCAAACATTTCTATAGTCAAATATACTTGAATATGAGGCATAGTGATAATGATGCAGTGCCAGTGCAAAAATAGTCTCCTCCCCTCACTCCCTTCCATGGGAAGCAGGGGGCATAGACACACCACACACAGTCCCTGACACTGGACCTCTTGCTTAGGTAGGGAGACAAAAAGGAGCAGGACAAAACCTAAGATATCTCAGCCATGCCCAAGACACTCCTGAACTTAATTTACACAGACAGTACAAGGAACACGGCCATCTGTGGGACTAGTGCCATCAGAGTTAGCTGATGACATTCTATTTCCCAGACCCTCATTCTTCCTCAGACTCTCTTTCTCATCTTCTACCACTCACTCTACTTCTCTTTCACTTTCTTCATTTTTCTTGATATCTGTTTTAAAAATAGTCACCCATTTTCTCCTACCTTGAGTACCCAGAAAAGTTACCTAGCTCAATTTCTCATGTTGAGCTCAGTTGCTGTTGGTCTTAATATTAAGGTCATCTTTTCCCCCTTTTAGTTCACAAGCATTCCTTATTGCTAGTAAGAGCTTCAAGCCTCCTTGGCAAGAAAGGCAAAGCTGTAGAAATTTAATTTATAGAATGGGGGTGCCAGACATTGGTGGGAACAGGATCACCAGAGTGCTCCTGTACTGTGCTTTTCACATTGGCTTCTAGTAGCTTTAGCATATTGATTTTACAATTTATGGCTTTCAAAGCCATTTGCAGCCCTGATCTTTCTTATAGTTCAATTTGCTTATGTCAGTCAAGAACACTGAAATTGTTCTGTGGCAGCATGTTTCCATTGTAGTTCTGATTTTTTAATAGTTCAATTCATTTAAATTGGGATTGAAAGCTAGCATTGATTTTCCTTTTTAATGTATAATATCTTCAAGTTCTAGTCCCATATATTTCAAAAGTTTAAAAGGAGAGCTTAGGTAGGCCCTTTTACAAATTTTTAAGATTTCCCTTGCATTGTCTTAGTTACTATAATGAACTCAGGTAATTTGGTGAGCTATGCAGACCAGAAAAGACAGCAACGAGCAAGCCAGTTGAAGACACCATGGAACTTGGGGTTTCCCATTACTCAGCATAAAAAATTTTAACTTAATCTATTTGCTTGTTTGGATGCTCGACTTCCATGGTCTGGAGCCCATCAATCTATTCGCTTGCTTCCTGATTCAATCTTTGTGGAAAGCAAACCCAGTACCCTAGTTGGTTGGCTGACTGTTCACTGTCTTAACTTTCAATCAATCTTCTTTGCTTTACCTTTTCACCATAAGAGGACTCTGCTTTCTCCAAGTCTTTAGTCATGTTCTGCAGCATTAATCACCGCACGCTGTAGCCCCTTAGCTCTTGCCTCCTCAGGCTCACGTTTCATTGTTTTCTGCTCCACTAAGTCAGCTACCACTATTCTGTTCACACTTCAGCTCCCAACATTTCTACATTTCTCATTGATCATATCTGTTCCCATTCTCTTTGAGGACCACTGGTTTTATGTTTTCCTTTCTTTATTGTATAACTTTGGTGGGCTTTTGAGATAGAATACAGTAAAACATATATGTTCACTTATACTAAATCTTCAGTATTAATTTGTGAAAGATTAGTGCCTCAGAGACTTACCTCAAGATTGCATATGTGACATTCAAATACATTAGGCATATTTATAATCAGATAGCCTATATTTAAATGTTAGCCTTTCACAAGTTCTAATTTTATGAATTATAATGCATATATAAGTTTAAGTGTGGATAAATGTTAATATAAATAAAAGTATTAACTTTTCAGTGAGTGAATTCTAAATGGTTCTGACTTGATCATTTATTTATATATTTAGAGATATTTACTGAATACTTTGTACATAACAGGTGCTAGTCATACAGCAGTAAATAGCATCAACTTGATCCCTTTCTTATGCAGTTCACCTTCTAGAAAGGATAACTTGGTAAATACACTTATAGATCATATATGCAGTATTGAAAAATTTGAAAGAAAAAAGGCACTCTGTATAGGGTCTGAAAATTACTATTTTGGGAGGAGTAATTTGGTAGGCCTCTGACTAGCTGGCAATTATGATTTTTAAAAAAAATTTCTTAGTTGTCATTCATAGAGGCATGTCATGTCTATGTCCTCTTTTCCATAAAGAATGCAACAGGACAGGCTTTCAGTGAAGTGCATTTTAGTGTGAGCAACAGAGAATTATTTTTTCTTTATATCAATTTTGTGAAAAATGATATCAACCGGTCAGTGTCCAACTATGTTTACAAGAGTATAAACTATTTTTCTTTTCTATATCTTGATCTTTTATGTTGCCACAAAGCATGGAGCTAATACCTTCTGGAAATATTTGAAGATACAACTTTTTCTTATTCCATGATAATCAACTCTAAAAAGCATGTCAATGATATCTGGGTGAGTGTTATATAAGCTGAAGAAATCAAATTGAGAATATGAACCTAGAATTTTCATAATTAATGCTATAATAAACACAATAGTGGTAACAACCTAATGATGAGTGAAATTTTTACATTAAATAAAAGATGATTTAGATTTGGAATGTAACTAGTTATCTCAAACTCAAACTAAAATTACTCAACATTGAAAGTTTCCACAGCATTAATTAAAATGCAAACTATATCATTTCTAATTTGTTTGGCTAATATGCTGTCCTAGGTAATTTATTTCTCTATCATTAAAGAAATGTGTGTGCGTTATATAACATATATAAGCCTGTACTCGAGATTTAGGAGGCAGCTGTTGTGTGTTCATATAATTTTATTAAGAAAGAGGGAAAAAGCCCTCATTTTGGAAGCCCTTCCTTATTAACAGTAATGACAAATGTTTTTGTAATAAAATGAGAGGCCCCAAGTAGATTCTATACCTTACTTGGAAGTTTTGTGAGAAAACTGAATTACAGATTCCATATAATACAAAATATGAAATAAAAACAAGATTATTTTTAAAGCAAAAAGTATAGCAGGCACATTTAACTGGGGCTGTTGAAAAGGACTTGTGACATATCAGGGAAAAAATATTTTTAAAAATACATCTTGTATTAGAAACTACTTTTGAGAGAATGGTATTTTTCTTTTGTAACATAGGCTAGATTATGTATCTGTGTAAAAGAAAAATAGATACAAAACCTTTATAAAATATGGAAAAGAACCCTGCAATTGTTAGCACAAAGAAGGCAAAGCGACACATCTCAACCGCTCTGAATTCTGAGGATTTCTATAAATCCTTTCTAAATCCAGAAGTAGAAATGAAGGATTAGGTGACAATGTCTACCTACATGGAAATATATCTTAACTGTCATGTCAATGCTTCTGCTGTTCTCTTGTGCTTCATCCTCATTTCATTTCTTTCCCATTCTAAACCTGACCTCTCCTGCGTTCCACAAAGGCTGTCTTCCCCTGAATCATACAGATCTTGCCCCACATGAGACCCTTTTGTTTATTATCTTCACATTCTTTCTATTTTTGACTGGTTTTTCTTTTCAGCATTCACATACTCAAATTTGTCACTGATAATATAAATATTAAAAAACAAAGCAAACTAATAATAACCAATTTTTGGACTGTTCTCCCCATTCAGATATACATCGACTTATCCTCATTGTCTCTCTCATCACACCTCCAGAAACAGTATGATACACTTGCTACTCATCTTATATTCATGTCTTACATGCCCAGAGCCACCAGTCTTTTACTTCAGTAGCTGACTGAAATTGCTTTCTTCAACTTTGCATTATGTTTCTAATGGTCCATCCATGTCTGGATCCCTTACCACATCTAGTGTCTCTGATCCTCTGCAGCTTTCAGCCTTGGTGACTCGGACACTGCATGCTTCTGATTTTCTTCCTCTCACTTGTGTGAATTATTTCCATCTACAATGCTGTATTCTTTATTTTTAAATTACTTCTATTTTTCTTTAACAACGGATAATTGTTTTTTAACTTGCTACTTCTTGTTCCAGATAATGTCAGACACTTCTACTGCTTCATCTGTCATTTCCATGCACACAACTCACAGGTCTGTACATCTAGCTTTGACCTTTTAAGAAGCTAAAAGAGCCAGATTCACATCCCAGATGTTTATTGAGCTTTGTGTCTTGGCTGGCAGGCTGGCAGCTCCAACCTGACATGCACAAACTCTAAATTGCCATTTTTTTCTTTTTTAATTTCTGTCCTCAAATTTACCTTGCTGAAATCCTTAATACCTAGAACAAATGTCACATTCTTCTTAGATAGAAATAGCAGAAAGTACTAATTGATACTTCTTTTATAGTTTAATCTTTAGTACATGAAATATAAAGTCTTCATGTGAAAATCCCAGTAGAACAGTGGTTAAGAATCAAAGCTTTCAAGTTAGGCTGTCCTAAGCTTGATTCTAAGAAATACACAGAAATGCTCTGAACTTCCTCAAGACACTTAACTCTCTGAAGCCTTGGTTTTTTAATCTATAGAATGAAAATAATTCCAGGGGTCATGAATAGGTAAGGTTGGGCCAGGGAGATGGCTCAGTAGAATAAGTGCTTCCCTTGCAAGCACAAAGGCCTGAGTTCAACCCCCAGTTCCACCAAAAAAAAAAAAAAAGCCCTAGAATGGATAGGTAAGATCATGAGTACAGTCACAAGAAATCACTGATTTCAAAATATGATGCTAACACTAGCAAGAATTATTGTCATTAAAAAATAAAATTATTAGATTATATGATCCAGACTCTCAGCTTGCATCAGAGTCCTTGTGACCATCTTTAAAGGAAACAGGAAGTGAGTAAAAAGAAACCCTTCCTGCACTTGAGAAGACTTCCTGAAAATGACCTACTAGCCGTAAGGGAGTGAGTCTTTACACCAAGTCACCTTACTTGGTGTAAAAGTACTATGAATACAGTAAGGAAGTAGAATAGATACTGGAGCAGGCACCTAAGGTTCTGTACATTGAGGACTTAAGCAGATTCTAACAAGACTTTTTTACTGCAGTTAATCTATCCCATATAAAGCAGTAAAATATTTATATGTAAGCTTTCATATAAACTTATAAAGGTAATATGGCTGTGATTTTATGTCTTCCTAGCTTTACATTCAGAGCTAATCAGTACAGTGCATGGACTGCAAAGTTAAGATACCATGCAGAATGAGAAAAAATGTATGATGGTAAAAAGTATTAATTTAGCTTTTAAACAGAAAAAGAGTGTATTTTGACATATATATGTTCAAGAATTCTCCAGACACAGTTGTTAGGAATCTATAAAATGTGACAAAAGTTAATTTAATGACCAGAAGAATATGTATCTTCTTTAAATAATTCTAAAGTTAAAATGCTATGAATTAACACACAGATAATTAAATCTGATCTCAAGCATGACAAATGACTATTATCAATTTAAGAATTCAGTGGTCTACTTCAAAAATTCCCATTATGAAAAATTAAGCATGCAAATGGACAGAGAAAAATTAAACAAAATTTTTATGAAATCATTAAGCAGATACAACAGTCTTCAAGGTTTTTGCCTACAAGCTTTATACTCCATTTTCTCAATTATTTGAAAACAAATGCTTATATAATATCATTTCACTAAAAATATACCTTTTAAAAGTAGTGCTTAATCACTGATTGACTGCCTCTGCATTGTGTCACCTCGAAGACATAGATCACCTTTAATCTATGTCAAAGTTCTGAAAATATGCCTTTATCGAAAAGAAAAACTCTTTTTCCTTATAAGGATTTGTAATCCCTATTGTGAAATGTACACTGCAGTCATCTCAAGGTTGTAGTTTGTAAGTCTGTAGCATGGTACAGTAAGAACAGTTCAGAATTCATACAATTCTATTTAATATTAGATTTTTTCCACCTAGCCACATATTGACAGTTGATTTTGAAGTCCTTAAAACCTTAAATCTACTTTATGAGGAAGGTTCTTGATGCTTCAATACAGAATGTGATGTCTTGGGAAGAAATCAGCACTAATCACCATCCTCTTGCTACCATAACGGTCACATAAAATCCTCTATTTGGTATAAAGATGCTTTCAACTTTCAGTGTTAGTATTTATGCAAATCAAATAGAAGGTTGATACTGAGAATGAGCAGAAGAAAACAGTTTGGAAATATTTTTAAAAGTACTACAATATGTCTAAATATAGTTCTTGAAGTGCTATCATTAAAAAAAAAAAAGCTACTGTTGAGAAGAACTTCCATCTGGGGATTCCAAATTCATTTAAGGTTAAAATGGATTTTGTAGCTAAATACATTTCTTGATTTCTCTGTAACTTTATGTCTGCACTTCTTTCTTAACTATTTGCATCACAAACTCATTAAAAGTTAAAACTGTTTAAGGTCATCATGAGCATGTGATTTCATTTCTAGATCTCAAGTGCCTACTAGACTCTTCTCTGGGATGGGAGATTAAATAAGATAGTGTACGTGAAAAAAGTGCTTGGTTAAGTCATAAGGCACCATTAGCCTGTGAAGCCTTGCTGCCTCCTGCAGTGTAAGTTTACTTGCATCCATTGCCCAAGGCCACATTCTAAGCTGGAAGGAGAATCTGCAGTAGAATCAGACCTCTAGGCACTTGCTTCGGCTACAGGCTACTTATACTCAGCTAGTTTTCTTTTGTATCTGTATATACAAAATAGTTAGGAGAGATATACAGCTACTTTCTCTTAATTCAATG